>JAWPHD010002218.1:117500-268527 GCA_037043455.1 Cyrtodaria siliqua
AAATGAAAGGTCTCGGTAAGTAAGTTTAAAGTGTAAGATTTAACTAAGAATTTGACAGCTGGATCAAATAAACTTAATAACGTGTGCACGAATGAAGGCCATAATTCTGCGACGCATTGACGCGATAGACGTAAGATTACCCCTTTCGTGCTGTAAAGCCCTTGTCAGATCTTGAAGTGTGTCGATTTGGTGATTGGACCTCGCTCTGCGACCCAGCTCATCCCAGATGTGCTATATTGGGTTGAGATCGGGGAAACCGCAGGCCATAGAAGGACTTTGACGTTGTTAGAAGTCCGTGCAACGTGTGGGCGAGCATTGTCGTGCTGCAGGGTTACACCAGGGCCATGTCGTTGAATGAATGGCAAGACATGGGGTGTTAGCACATCGGCAATATAACGCTTGGCATTTATATTTCCCTGCAATACTACAAGCTCAGACTTACGGTTTCCCGTGATCCCATTACACTCCCTCCTCCAAACCTGTCCGTCTGAACAACACAGCATTCAGCAAATCGTTCATTTTTGCGCTTGTACATGCGCAGTCTGTCATTCTAATGCAACTATTTTGTAACACTTTGCTCCATTGGCTAACGTCTCAAATTTGCGACCGTAGACCCCGCGATTTACCGTCTGAAAAATATGTGACGTCATACAACGTTAAAAAATGACGTCATTGGATCACTGTCTAATAGTCGAAACCGTATAGACGTTTTTGCAATTCGTGTAGACAGAACAAGATGGCGTCCAGCAAAGCTTGCGAGAGGTATGTACATTGAAAATCAACCTCTTCCTTTGTAAATTTTGATTATTTCGATCAATCTATGTAACAGACATGCACCTAAATGATCGATGCTTAAAAACATACCCGTCTTATGCCCATACTAAACGTTCAATGCCCGTAATCGGCGTTCAAAGCTGATTGAATTTAGTTTTCAAAATTTGAAGCGGTGACCTATCACCGTTTTTGACCATAAGTTTGTTTATAGCCGGATGCGTGGTAAACGTGTAGACAACGGTGTTTTTGTTGTGGAAACTGTGTAGACACGGCAAGACTGGGAGCAAAAGTTAACCGGGTAGACAGTGAAAAAGTTAACCGTATAGACTACACTATTTACAAACGTAACACTGAATCTCACCGCACTGTATTACTGGAAATTATTTTAAACGCCACTGCCTATTTATTTCATACAACAAATAAACGCATAAGTGAATGATTTTAAAGTAACGAAAAGCAATTAGTTATCCGATATCTGTGATATTTCTATTTGATCATAACTCAGATTTAAAGGGGATGAAGGGTAATGGTCTTTGTTGGCATAAAACTTTACAACTAATTTAAAGTCTACTTTCACTTACAATTGAATGTTGTTTAACGGCTCATCAACACAGTATAGGTTATTTAGTATAGGTCTAATTAAGAAAATGAAGTTATTTAGTATAGGTCTAATTAAGAAAATGAAGTAATCCGACCATACCGGCCTTTTTACGATTTTGAAATTTCATCTGACTGTGTCTAAAAAACCACACACACACACACACACACACACACACACACACACACACACAAAGGCTTTTAGGGTCAGAGAAGACTCGGATTAGGTATTTCATCCACGGATGGTTCGATATCATTAAATTCATTATACATTTGTTAAACTCTCTTTATGGTCCGTGTAGTATGCCTTATTTATTTCTTTATTTTACTTCTATCTATCTATCCTCTCTTTTATTTCATCTTCATAGCATTACTAGTGAAGCAATTTCCGTTGGGTTATGGTCAAAGTTCAACGTACACATGTAGATGTGTAGATGTATAGCCAATAATCTGGTGCGAAAACAGGATGGCGGAAACAAATGAAACGCAGATGACAAACCATACGAGTGACAAATCGTATACAATCGTAACTAATCGGTAAATTCCGTGGAATCGAGATAAGCATTCGAATCGGTAAATCTTAATATATGAGTTGGATAAACTTTCAGTTATTTCCATGATATGACATTTTTTCACCCTTTATTTCACCCGATGACATTTGTTCACCCTTTATTTCACCCGTGTGATAAAGCTTTATTGCCGGCAACTAGATTCTGATTGATATGACTAGCTAGGTATATGTCGTATCGTATATTCAAAAACAACGTATTTAATTGCAAGTATGTGATAAAAAGCTTTACACGGGAAAAAAATGAGAGTGAATCGCTTCTCGTTGTTTTGTAAACTATAATAGCTTGAAACAAACAGTTTAAAACAACGGTAATCCGTTTCGGTCGCGTGAGCAATTAGTGTAATCATTATGTGATGTCACTCTGTGTTCTGTGTAAACTTTTGAAGCCTATCTGACACGATCGCTGAGCGAAATCTACTCACGGAATTGTAAAATGGTATTTGAAAAAAATACGGAAAAACGAGTGTGTATTGTGATTCTGGACTTTCCTTTACTATATAAATATACTATAACACTATCATCCGTCTAGGCTATACTATCGTAATGGCAGCCTGTGTGCAACCCTCTGTATGATGTAGGATTCACATAATCTTAAATTTGTGGACTGTGTTATTGACCTTAATAAATGAGTTGGATAAAATGCTATGATACGACTTGGTCAGTTCATGTAGTTATTCATGCAAGGGTCTCTATAGTGTTTCAGATTGTATTATTTTCTTTAAAACCATTCCCCAAGTAAATATACTTAAATAATTCCCAGTATTACAGTGAGTGAGGTTCAGTGATTACGTTTTGTTACGTTTGCAAATGGTGTAGTCTACACGATTAACTTTTTCAGTGTCTACACAGTTAACATTTGCTCCCAATCTTGCCATGACTACACAGCTTACACAACAAAAAACACCGTTGTCTACACGGTTTAACACGCTTTTTTTTTTCAAACTCATATATCTCCATCAACGGACTTTCGATGGGAGCATGATGCGGTTACTTGAATTCTGATGGATATATATCAAATATTTTATCCCTAAACTGGACACAAATCACTCAATATTAATAAAATCAATAGTACAAAATGTTAACCATCCCGAAGATGGCATGCATATAGCGGTGGACATGGAGATTAATCTCCCCCTTTCGTACGGCGTATGGTCCAGTATCTAATAAAAATCTTTGCCCCGAAGAGCGAAATAAACATAATGGTATTAAGTCGGGAGCCGCGGCATGAAACGAACTTATGGTCAAAAACGGTAATTGGTCACCGCTTCAAATTTTGAAAACTGAATTCTATCAGCTTTGAACGCTGATTACGGGCATTGACCGTTTAGCATGGACATAAGACGGTATGTTGTTAAGCATCGAGCTTTTAGGTGCATGTCTGTTACATTGATTGATTAAATGAAATAATCAAAATATACAAAGGAAGAGGTTGATTTTCAATGTACATACCTGGCCGCCATCTTGTTCTGTCTACACGGTTTCCAAAAAAGTCTACACTGTTTCGACTATAAGACAGTGTGGATTGGATGACGTCAACAAAATGCTGGCATCGGTGAATTTGAGTTTTCATAGAAAAACAAGTGTGTATGTATGATTTGATTTTATATTAGTAGCATTTGAATGGAAAAGCATTCGAATTTAGATAACCATGTTAAGATGTTCAATCTGGGACGGCATGTGGTTGGTTGTACGGTCTGAAATTACGTTTTACGGCGACGTTTTTTTAACCAAATTACCACTTTTTTCCCTCGTGACATAAATTCAGTATCAAATTTATGCTGTTAATTATTCTCTATATATCATTATGTTGCATTTTGGACATTGTTCCAGGCGGCTAAATGACAATAAATGACCCAGTACATGTATCGCTGTTTAACATTGCAATCTTATTCCAGGTTTGTTTTTTTCTACTTCTCTGCCATAGAGGATAAGGAGCGTGCATATTAAACATATTTAATACTTGATCTTCTTTAATCATTGAGGCAGCATTGATGACATGTGTACATATTCTAATACATAAAACCATCTTCTATGTGCATTTTGCAGGGAAAACTGAGCTTTCAACAAAAGTATGCAGACAGTTAGATAAATCATATTTAACAAGTAATGATAATATATCAGGAATACAGCCATGTGTTTGTTCATCATCATTCAAATATCTCAATAATCTATTGACAACTATTTGTTTTGATACAAACTTGTAAGGTAATCTGCATAATTGTGAACAAATTGAAATTTTCTATAGACATTTTCAGATTCAATTGACGTAACGCCTAGAGCATTCAACGCTAAATCTGTTCTAGCATATCGAGTTATATTTTAATTTGTCAACTCAAACAATTATAAAATATTTATACATTAAACCAAATTGCTAAGTACCTACCTAAGGATATGTCAATAATATTCTCATTGTTTTGTGTATTTTGAGCTTGTATACGGTTAAACTGCAAAATAACGAGAGTAAATCGTCTGCTCTGACTGCATGAACATATTTTAAAACTTTTAAGTCAATGTGTTTTTTTTAGAAATAAGTTATAACACTTATACAATTGGGTATATAGGATTTTATTAAGTACTTCGAATTAGTGAAGCTTTCGATGTTCCTAATTCTAAAATATGCCAGTTAAAATTATTTTGACATCATGTTTTACTAGCATTACCACTACAAATACGTTTGCAAAAGAAATTTTCGAAATATTTAATGTTAACGCTGAATTACAGTTACTTGAATTTCAAACAATATTCAATTTAAAGGGAGGTAATTTAAGATTATCCATATTTCATTTTTTTATGGACGGAAAATCTGCGATAAATGGGTCAAATGTTTATGTTTTTTTCTATTATTTCAAACTAATTTTAAGAATTGTATATCTTTAAGCGATCTTTGACTCATGTTATGTGTTTTATCAGCACATTTCATGTTTTCATATAAAGGGAGGGTAACTCTCAAAAGATGTAACAATTTAAACAAAAAATAAATGTTTTACAAACTATGCATCAAAACAAAACACTTATCATATATCTATTCTAAAAAAAAATTAAAATAAGAAAATTAGTTAAGATACAAAAGTTGATACTTAGAAATTTTGTTCAGTGTATACTTAACATTTTTTTATTTTGCGTTGATTTTATTTTGTATTTATTTTTAATTAAAATGTCGACTGTAGTGTTATGTACATGTTAGAAATTATCCACATTCCCTATAAATCTGCTGACCGATCAAACTGATGTATTGAAAAAAGTAAAATCGAAATTATGCGAAATCCATGCTTCTTACCAAACTTGCGTTTTTAATGGCCACCGACTTCCATTTGGACATCATCAGGTCTGGGTCACCATCCGGTGTTGAAGCTGCCACCCAATACATGTGGTTGCTGATAGAACGCACCCACTCTCTAACGTCTTCGCAGCCTTTTGTTTTAGCGATGGCCATCAGCTTCTTCTTAGTACCTTGAAGAACAATGAAAGGTTTCATATTATGCATGCTTATTGGAAACTTTTTATTTAATAAAGTCATGGTTCTGTCTTGTTTAGAAGTAGAAGTTAAACTCTGTGTGTTTGTGTGCTCTTGAAAATCTTAATGTTGATGAAGACGGTGTTACCCAGTAATATTATACCGGGCCAACCAATCACATAACAACCCTTTATATGTTGAATGTTTTGATTGATTGAATTGGGTTTTAAGGCGCACCAACACATGAAAGGTTATATGGCGCCTAACAGGCATGAACATGCCAGGCTATTCCTCCATGTACATCAAGATAACATATTGAAATGTAAAGCAAGGGGGCAAATGGTTATCACTTTTATGAAATCTTTATGTCATGGCAGTGGCTCATGAAGTGGATACATATTTATTTTATCTAATTTGTTCAAAAACAACAAAATCCACGATTTAATGCTTGATTACGTTTAAATAAAAGTGAATGCGTCAATATTTATTATTTAAAAAAATAAAGATAGAATATAATAGCCTGGTTCTCTGGCTTAAAATAGAATAACTTTTATTTTCCAAGCAAGGACCATCACTGGCATTACACTCACAGTACTAGGTACTACCTTTGTGAAGGGCAAAACTATAACCAGTCTTTTATTGCAGTTAAGTATAAGTTAAAGTGATCATTTAGAAACACCAACAAATGTAAAAACAATCCAAAATATGAATCAAATTCGATGTAGAAGAACTCGAGCAGATGTTTTGATTTTGCATTGAGTTTAGATTTTGCATTGAGTTTAGAAAACTCCACTGATGTAGTGTAAGGCATAATAGTATGAGTATTGCACACATTATTTAATCGCTCTAGTCTATTAACTTAAAACGACGCTTGCCACTGTTCAGCAACAACAAAATCAACGATTTAATGCTTGATTATGTTCAAATAAAAGTGACTGCGTCAATATGTAAGTTAGTTTTACTAGATCTATTTTTTATATTAGATCTACATGCGGTGATTTTCACTTGAAATAAGTATGCATACATAATAATTATACTGATCATGCTTATTCAAGTTCACCTGACACTTACTCACAATTCAAGTCATTTTTTTCACAACTGTGGCCGATTTGCTTCACAATTATTATTATTAATTTCTTTCTTTCTTTTATTTATTATTATTATTTTATTTATTTTGGAAAACATTTCCACCACTTAACTTGTTCAATATTGTTTTGTTCTGGATATGTCCATAGAAAGAAAGTTTATCTAAAATGTTTCATATTATCCTGCACCCACAAAAACAATGCATGTATTCAATACTTTTTTCACAAATTAGGCAGTTTTCGCGCTTTTTTTTCTCCACCAAAATGACCAGGCTAGGGTCGGGGGTAAAAGCCCTGCCAACAATACAATGGAAATCCCATTGCAGTGCTTGGTTTGATTTAGTTTAAACTTATTTATTTTACATCGATTGTAACGAAAGCTTTCTGAACTTATTTGAATCACTCCCGATGTCTTCCTGGGTAGAACCAGTAATAAGCAATGCAGATAAAGTGTCTTGCTCAGGATGGCAATGGCGGGAACCGAACTCACGACTTTTGGATCATGGGTCCAACGCTCTACCACTAGACCACAGCGCTCCACTGTTTGATTTGGAAGTAATAGAGTATAATGTGTAAAAAATTTGTTGAATTAGTTTTTTTTATGTGATGATCGCAATGTTTGTATGTGAATAGTAGTGGGTTGCGTTTTTCGTGTGTCCCTTAGAACGGAGCAACTGAGTTGAGTTTAGAAAATCCCTATGTTATAAGGTATTACAGTATGAGTAATATTACACAATGTAACCATTTTATTTACTTAAACCGACGCTCGCCATGAGGCAGTGCCTTATTCATATTAAGACACGTACAGGTAGACTTGCACTAGACATGAGAATCATGGCTCTTATGGTGGTATGTACCTACCATGGTATAGGTACACGCCATAAGAGCTACGATACTCGCAGCTAGACTTGCACATACCGGTGCACACATACGCAGCGGCACAATCAAACATGAACTGTGCTCGCCCTATAGGTTTAACCTATTTCATATTAATCGCGAGCGTAAGCTCTTACGGTTAACGCGATGTTGATTTTCTGAAATCGTGTAAAAAAATTGCCATACTAAGGCAATAAAAATCTTCGTCAAACAGCTAGAGTTACCTGCCCGTAAAGTTGCATTGTGGGAAACGGTGCTCGGTAAATCGTATTTCTAGCACGTCGTTATAACCTCACATGAACGCCGAGCGAAGCGAGGTGTTATTCGAAAGAAAATAAAGCTAATTACACCGAGATAACATAGATCGATGGGACGTTTTACAGCTAATTTCGCCGAGCGAAGCGAGGTCTTTGTGCATTGAATATAACATACATTTCCCGTCTCTTCTATTCTATTCAGTGTTTGCACAGGCTCAGTCCATTCAATGCAACAGATTTATTTTTTACAATCTAATTTGTTAAAAAAAAAATCAACGATTTAATGCTTGATTACGTTTAAATAAAAGTGAATATGTCATTTATTATTTAAACAATAAAGAATTAGATAGCCTGGTTCTCTGGCTTAAAATAGAATAAAATAACTTTTATTTTCCAATTAAGCACCATCACTTGCATTACATTCACAGTAATATGATCTACAGTAGATCTATGTATTATTAAAAAAAATGGCATGCGGTGATTTTCACGTGAAAGCACTCCAATTTATTGAAAATACAATATGACAAAAGGACTGAGAAAGCTGGCTAAGAGCTGAACATCCTACCTAATAAATCTCTGAACTGTGTCAGTTTTTTGTTCAAATTGTATTTAACAACCTACTGCGCCATTTAAGTCTCAATTACACTTATTGAAATATCCTTTCTTTTTACTTAAAAGCACAAACGACAAAACGTAAACCTGTTTTGTTTTTTGTAGACAAGGTCAAGCATGTACTGAACTGTACTGTACATAGACGTAATAATACGTCACCATTATGACACTTTTCAATGATGATTACGTCAGTCAGTGACGTTCGGCGCAATTTTAATTTCAAGAAGGGATTTAGAGAGTGGTGACTTGGGAACAAGGTATTAAACGAAATTATTATTTCAAATGACACATCTGCAATGATTTGTTTGTTTGTTTGTATGGTGTTTTACGTCACTTTCAACACATGTAAGGTTATATATGACGGTGGATTTTTGGGTGGTGGAGGCAGACCACCCACTTGTCCTCAACACATGTAAGGTTATATATGACGGTGGATTTTTGGGTGGTGGAGGAAGACCACCCACTTGTCCTGGGTAGAACCAGCACTGTACACCTCTCGCCATCCGTAAGAATCGACACATCCTCACAAATCGAACTCCCAGTGGGATTCGAGCCTGTAGCGGTGAGAGGCGAGAAGGTTTACAAAGCAACGTTGTTAACCACTCGGCCACGGAGACAATGACTGGTGTATATTAACGTTATGCTTTTATTCTTGTAGATGAAACATAAAAATACAGAAGTAAATAAATAGTCTAGTATTACTTTGCGTAATTTAGGTAGGGGCCTATGTCTAAAAATAATATTGTTTTGATCACACATGTTATAAACAAGTCATTAACGGGTGTATGTGTGCATCTTTGTTATAATGGACAATGTTAGCGATATGAGGACCTCAAGCTGTAAATCTGGTCAATTCACAAGGACTACCCCAGTTATTAACCTCTTAGGATGTGACTAAGTCAAATCAATCAAAAACTCTTATTTGGATGATGCTTAATCAGATCAATCAAACCTCTTAGGATGTTAGAGGCTTTTAAAATCAGATCAACCAAACATCTCAGGATGTCAGAGGCTTTTAAAATCAGATCAACCAAACCTATTAGGATGAGGCTAAATATAGATATAAAAATCGATCTAAGTCAGATCAAAAGAACCTCTTAATCAAATCAATAAAACGGAGACCGCAATATTTATGTATTTACTATGGTCGGTGATTTATACTATCATTATCTTTTTTTTAATGAATATTCACGATAATTGGGCAGTATGCTGAGACTTATTTACATAAATTAAACCTATTATTTTCCAACAAAATGTCAATAGTCCTTGTAAAAGGGCCATTTGGTTCATGTGGATTTAACATGTAAGTGTTTTTCCCTTCTTGTTTATCTTCCGGCAATTGAGAACTTTAGCGCATGCTTTTATTTCACAGGCACTTGCCCATCAGTTGCCATTTAGCAAACCAATATTCAGATATTGTACAGGTCATTCATTCTTGTAAGACATACTTTTATATTCACCTTGTAATAGTTTGACTTTTGTTTCCCAGCTTTCCCACTGGTTAACAGTGCTTTGACATACACTTCTATACAGATTCGAATGGTCAACTCAGACAATGAAAAAAAGAAGAAGAAAAAAGAAAAAAAGTTTACATTTCCAGGAACATTTTACACGCTGTATAATGTGCCATATATATATGCTCAAATACTACTTCATAATAATCACTTTCTTTTAAACAAACCATGTGTAAGCAATGCACGTGAACAGACAATTGAGTCATTGAACACACGTGTTGACTGTACTTGCACCGAGCCATAGTACACATCCAGATGTTCAAACTGATCCTTATTCACATGAAACAATTCAAAACATAGAACACATTAGTGATCATTCCTATTCCTTCCTACCTGCTCACTGCTGCTAACTAAAGGTATTTACATTTAGGAAATAGAAATAGATTGGATCATCCTGAGAAGTCTGATGAAAAAGTATGCATGCATAATTATACTGATCATGCTTATTCAAGTCATAGATCGATTAAAAACATGTCGTAAATCCAATTTACGAGTACCTGTATATCCATGTTCAAGTTCACCTGACACAAGTGCACAAGTGAAAGCTTTCAACCAGGGCTTTTTCCCTTCTATAAAAGGGGCCGAAATCTGATGACTTCACAAATCAAGTCATTTTTTTCACAACTGTGGCCGATTTGCTTCACAATTATTATTATTATTATTTTTTTATTATTATTTTATTTTTAATTTTATTTTTGAAAACAACATTTCTAAATTTTAACTTTTTCAATATTGTTTTGTTCTGGATATGTTCATAGAAGAAAGTTTATCTAAAATGTTTCATATTATCTTCCTCTCACAAAAAAATAGTTTGTTGAATTAGTTTTTTTTATGTGATGATAGCAAAGTTTGTATGTGAATAGAACGGAGCAAATCCCTATGTTATAAGTTATTACAGTATGAGTAATATTACACAATTTAACCATTTTATTTACTTAAACCGACGCTCGCCATGAGGCAGTGCCTTATTCATATTAGTATTTAATATTGAATGACTGAAAATAAAATAAACAAGACAATATGGGTGTGATTTGCAAGCCAGTTTTAATCAACTCAGTATACATGGCAAATCAGTAGACCGTGGACTCTGCTGGTGGTGGTAAGGACTGGTTTCTGTAAATTGCTCCATTGAAGCCAAACTCCACCGATGTTCCATATATTGTCACTAGTAACCATGAATCACGTCTTTGTTCACTAATGTATGTGTCGTAGAAATACGCTATTATAGTCGTCAGGAACACAGCATTTACAAGAGAGGTCAATAGATAAAGATGATCCTTACACGCCAATGTCTGTTCAAAACAGAAATATAGATTATCACTCTTGTATGATTAGCTATCACATGATACTAGTACTTCAACTACTTACACATATCATCTGCTGTGCAGACAGTCCATTGAACTTAACAAATATCAATGTATGTAAATTCTCTATAACTTTAATACAAAATCGGGGCCCTCGATCCAAATGATTATTCAAAGTCAGATATCGATAACGCGTTCCATAATTCACACCCGAACAGGGATTTTGAAAGAACAACCGATTTATAAATCGTAAGAGACGTTAAGGGATCAAGCCCCTTAGGACGAATATCGCTATTAACGGGTCTTAAAGAACCTCTTACTTTCTTGTTCGATTGGCCTACAGAGTGTTCGATTGGCCTACAGAGTGTTCGATTGGCGTACAGAGTGTTCGATTGGCCTACAGAGTGTTCGATTGGCCTACAGTGTTCGATTGGCCTACAGAGAGTTCGATTGGCCTACAGAGTGTTCGATTGGCCTACAGAGTGTTCGTTTGACGTACAGATTGTTCGATTGGCCTACAGAGTGTTCGATTGGCCTACGTGTTCGATTGGCCTACAGAGTGTTCGATTGGCGTACAGAGTGTTCGACTCGCTACAGAGTGTTCGATTGGCGTACAGAGTGTTCGACTCCCGTACAGAGTGTTCGATTGGCGTACAGAGTGTTCGATTGGCGTACAGAGTGTTCGACTCGCGTACAGAGTGTTCGATGCTTAAGTATTTATCACAAATAATTCCAAGATTAGTGTATTCCTCAACTTCTGATATCGCCTAACATCCAGCCTCGGTTGCTTTTATTTGGCGGGTTATATTAGTTTCTTTAAGTTACTTGTAATTTTGGCTAGTTTTTGTACACACAATTGTGTTGTTGGGATGCATCTCTGTAGTGTAAGGAAGCATGCTTTCTTTCAAGAAAAAAGATCCAGGTTCGAATCCTGGCAGAGACCTGGCACATTTACTGAGCTGTACATACAAAACTGTACATAGAAACATTTGCTGAAATTATTCACATACTTATAGTATTACTCATTTCATATTATTATACATGTGTTCATTGCAATTATGAATGAATGAAATGAGGTTCTACGTCCCGTTGAGACATCATATTATGTTATATTTAGACAGCAACCTCAGATGAAATGAGTAAATATTGTTTATATTAAACCTGTTACATAGTGTGATGAAGCAAGAGAATCAAACCCACGTGGAAGGAGATGTCAAGGATCGCTCGACGCATCGGTCACTATAGATTGCAGTTTCAAGTATACCAAGGATGAACATATCATTTGTCATAGTTTTCAAGAAGTTTACACATCCATAAACTCTTCCAGCTACATTTTCCATATTTTATTTCACAGCAGTTATACTATTTGATACTTATTAACTTAAGTCTTTAACTAAAATGTTGGAATATTTTAAGAATTACCCACAGGTTGTGTTGGTGCTTTGATTCAATGCTTTTAGAGCTACGCCAAGAATGGAAGTTTATTATAATTATGTTTTAAGGCTTTTGTACATTGGTTTGCGTTATTCAGTAGGGTTCAAATCACTCGCTGTTGTTTAAGCCCCTCCTGTCAATAATGCCCCGACGAAGCTCCAGCTGTCAATTATGTCCCTAAATGGCGGTTCACAACAAAAGGGACGCAACACATATATACTGCGATTTATTGGGACACATCTATGTAGTGTAAGGAAGCATGCATTTCCCTGAAGAAAAATAAGAGATCCAGGTTCCTGTTGGGAACCTGGCACACTTACTTTAATAGCTGTACATACAAACACTTTTGATAAACTTAATCATCATATAAATGATAATTACAGTTACTGTAAATAGACAATAGACCAATTTCATATTATTAAACATGTTCATTGTGATGAAGAAAGATTGAATGAATGAATGAGTGAATGAATGAATGAAATACAGTGTTACCGTTAACACATCGTAAAAATCATTAGATTATATTGGGACAGCAACCTCACGAGATGAGATTTCCCATCAGACATGAGGTCTGTAGCTCTAAAACATAGGCCTTATCCACTGAGCTACCGAGGCCGCTGATGATTTGTTTGTTTGTACGGTGTTTTACGTCATTTTCAACACTTGTAGTGTTATATATGACGGCCGAGTTTGTGTGGTGTAGGCAGACCACCCACTTTTTCTGGGTAGAACCAGTACTGTACACCTCCCGCCATCCGTAAGAATCGACACTTCCTCACAAGTTGAGCTCCCAGTGGGATTCGCAGCGGCGAGAGTCGAAGGTTTACAACGCAACGTTGTTAACCATTAACACAGTTTGAAGCATTTTCATTTTCAAGACGTTTACACATCCATAAACCCTTCTGACTACATTCTTTTCTTTCGCGACTGTTATTATATGTATTATCATGTTAACTGGGATTCTCTTTAATTGAAATGTTGAAAAATAATCGCTAGGTTTCACTGGACGCTTCGGAGAGCTGAGATCAATGCTAAGAATGGAAGGTTATAACAATTCATACAGCAGTTTTTTTCACGTTTAATCTTCATTATTGTGATGTTTATTTTTTCATACTGACTGCTGTTTACGTTTAGGCAAAATGCAAAAAAATGTTAAAAAATCAAAAGAAAAAATGAGACAAGAAATGTGAAATATACAAAATGCGAAGTGCGAAGTCTTAATATGAAGGACTAGTGCTATCCTAGGTTATGCACCGGGTTAATTAAAAAAATTTACGACATTTCCATTCAAATTATATAACCAATTCAAACGTAAGACCTGAAAAACACAGTGCTAACACCATATATTGCGTGATTTGACATTTTTATCATGAATTGGAAAATTTTAAAAATGTTTGATGCCTCTAGAAAAGACTGGTATACCACATTTGATGTAATCATTCATCACATAGTTGTAGTGTTAAATAAACTCTTTTCATATTTTTTTATATTAAATATATGATATCAGGAGTAAGTATTCCCTGATGATATCTGGGATATCTGGAATGTTTTCACTAGATGATATTTTTTCAACGATGTCAAAGGGTTTGTCTGCGAACTGAAGAACAAATATATACTTGCAGACCATATAAGCATAATTTAACAATATATCAAGAACCATGGACGTCAGTATGGACTTCGTGAATCATATATTTCTTTGCTTAGTGTTTTATTAAGTGATTTACTGATAAAATATCAAGTTCCTATATGCATGCACCTGACATATCACTCTCGACTGACAAAACAGTAAACAATCACTCCTAGAATATAATAGAACAGGAACGTTTAATAGACGTTCCTGAATAGAATTCTAATTCTAATATATCTTCCTCTTTTCCCTTCAAGTCAACCGTAATATTAAAGTATATATTTGGAAAACGCAACAAATGCTTCGAAACTATCAGTTATTATATGGAACGACCTGTTTGAGACCGAACAAACTGTTTGGGGCCGAAACGTCACATTTTGGGATTTACTTTGTTAAAAAGTAAAATTTGTCTGTCACAACATTAAATATACAGTACGGGAGCAGCCTTGATATTTTCATACATCTTTCAAATATCGCAACCACGCTTGCCGCTGTTGTTGACACCGTTTTTAGCACATATTTAGGCATTAAACAGACCTGTTGGCAAGGTCTAGATCAGCTTCAAAATTCAAAATTACACCTTTAAAAGTCCAGACTCTATTGTGCCCATCGCGTCAGGTATACCCTGACGTGTTCGTTGGCGGACGGACTATAAACCTTAGAATTACACACACACACACACACACCACACTTGACAACGAAAAGTAGTACGTCATCTTTCGGCAACGTCAAAAAAAAAAAATGTCCGCCATTTTGAATTTTTTAAAACACATAATTTGGAAAATTGTGACAATTTTTGATCATGAAATTTCATTTCCCCTTTAGGTTTCGTGATTTTCGGCTGTACCGACTTTTTTTTTAGAAGCTTTACTGCGTGATAAATGCAGACCCGCCTTGAAAAATGTCGAAGCGAGGGGCGATAACTCTAAAAGATGCCATTTTTAGAATACGATTAAAATGACAACAACCGTGTGATTTTTGTTAAATATAGTACGAGGAGATACTTGAATTGTTGTTTTAGCTCACACATTACACGAATTTTGCTGCATATCACGAAAAGCATGTTATTTCTTTATCAAAAGTACACGAAAATACGAATTGTTTGATTTAACTGTAATTTTGACTCGACTGACCTCGCAAGAACTGCAGGCGCGTATTCGATGGAGCGGGTAGTATTGGGCACCCTCTCATATGTGGAAAGTTTACGTAACAATCGCTACTGTTCAAGATGGGAGTTGGGATGGAGAGAAGGAGGGTGAGGGCATCTGAGCTGAGATTTAAAAGGATGCGCCCCATCCCACCCCAACTAAAATCATGAAAGTCTGTTTTTGAAAGCTCTTCCAAGCATACATTCTTAAAATATTCAGATAATATATTTGCTGCTGTGTTTTTGACTAGACTGTCCAGTGTCTAATTTTCATCCGCAACTTGGCGCAGTCAGTAGCGCAGCGGATTTGTAACCGGAGGTGGTGCCACTGAGTTTTGTCGGTGTGTTCTTGGGCAAGACACATTCCCTTAGCCTCGTCCGTCAGATGGGGACGTAAACAGGGTGGTCCCGCGTATAGGTCTATCATCCGAGCATGTTAAAGAACCATAGGAATCTGTTCGATAATAAGAGTAGGGCACGGTTCCCGGATTCCTATGTATCCTTCCCCTCTCTCTGGGGCGGCTCTAAATAACCTGTACTGTGTTGATGAGCCGTTTAATATTCAATTCAATTTATCCGCAACTGCACTCAGCACTGTCATATGTACTATAGCTGTCCCATGCTAGTATCATGAATCAACCGTGGAATATATCACCCACACATAAAAGGGTTTGAGGGCCCCATCTTACTTGTATTAGTTTAAATATAGGCCATTTGTCGGTTGAAACCTAAGATGAATTTTTTATCAGACAGAAACACTGTCGTAATACTTATACT
This sequence comes from Cyrtodaria siliqua, assembly GCA_037043455.1. Classification (NCBI taxonomy): domain Eukaryota; kingdom Metazoa; phylum Mollusca; class Bivalvia; order Adapedonta; family Hiatellidae; genus Cyrtodaria; species Cyrtodaria siliqua. Next base: position 133,530 of record JAWPHD010002218.1, read on the forward strand.
GATAGCATCGAAGGAAAATAAAGAAGGCCATTTTAAATTGTGTTTTATGTCATTACAGCACATTTTAGGCCATATTTCCTGGGTAGAACCAGTACTGTGTACTTACTGCTATCTGTAAGAATCGGCACTTTCTCACCTACAAGTTGAGCTCCCAGTGGGAATTGAACCCGCAGCGGTGGGAGGTGAAGATGAGAATGTATACAAATATAAAAAGGCAACCGAACATCTCCATAACTCAATATGTCCATGGGACTTGAATGAACGCACTGAAAACAATCCATGGAAAATTGTACTATGCAAGAATATATATATTCATAAATAAATTTTATTTTGATGCAAAATCGATATGCTCCTCTAGACATCATAGATAAAGATCATGTAAAGTTTCGAAAAGATTGGTTAAAAACTGTGGAAGGATATAGACGCACAGATAACTAACACCATATGCCGCCTCACCATTCAATGGTAAACAATAAACATTTAAGGTACATATTAAGGCCTTAAATATTATCTTTCATGACTAAGTAAAAAATATGTAACAAGTCAGATATCACAATGAATTATTTATTTGATTTAAAACATTTTATTTCAAATATTTACATCAAAACATCCCAAATATAAAGGGTATTACATAACAAATTAAATTGCATCATACAATAATTGTTTTTATTTATTAAAGGGACACACAGCATTTATCAAGTTTTTATCGAGCATTAAAATGTGCACCTCGATTGATTAATCAATAATTTATTTTCACTTTACACCCGCTTGCATATAAATTATAAGTTATAATATTTTGGAGTTTAAAAAAAAAAGATTGCTGCATGTCCCTTTTATATGCGCACCTCTCAGCCCGTATTGTTTATATGGTGCAAGTCATTTTGAACATATGTGGGGTTATATATATATACATGTATCTGTTTGTTATTTTTTTGGTGAGGAAGACCACTCACTTTTCTTCTGGGTATAACCGGTAATATACACCTCCTGCCATCTGTTATTCCACAAACTTTTATATAATCCAATAAAATTCAGAAAACATTTTAATCCAATAAATAAATTGGGCACGGCCGGTCAGATTAACAGAAACACATTTATATTTTCATATTAGCCCTTATTTTGAGCCACTCCAATGAACTGTCCAGTTAATGTCGCCAACGATCCACCTTGTGTCAACAGTCGGATATGCATGTTGATATGATATTGTGCTGGCTGAACTGGTGATCCTCTTACTAGACATATTTTTCTTGAAGTTGATGCTAGTACTATCCGTATGAGGTATTGCTGATTCACGATTCATAAAAAAAAAAATTAAAAAAATATTGTACACCATCTTGTCATTATATACTATTCTTGTTCGTTTAAGTATTTCTGATTCTGTTGTTAATGTTGTAAAAAGTTATATGTGACTACTTGTTTCAATAAAATCCTCCCATATATATTGGGACTTCACTAACTATTTTCAGCTAACTCCCAGCATCTCAGGACTCCAGGCTCTGAAAATAAAAATGACATTCATGATATTTTGTTTCAACTTAAATAGGTAACAAGTTGTAGAATTGAAATATGTAAATGAATAGTGATTATAGAACTTTTTTTACATGTACGATACATTAAAAATAATCGTTTTCTGCTAAATCAACACATTTATTACCGGTATACCTTATGTAGAGCCGCCCCAAATGACACATAGGAATTCGAGAACTTGTCTTACTCTTACTAATGTATATATTAATAATTTCTATGGTTGTTTATCGTGCTTGGAGGATAGACTCCCCAGTTTCAATCCCAATCAAACAAAAGAGGCTGAGGAACAAACAAGGCTGAGGGAAGATGTATTGCGCGAAAACACAGTAACTCAGTGGTGCATGTGTGACTTGAACCGGAAGCTCCAGATTGCTATCGTCCACCATGCTATTGCTGGGCCATGCCAGCACATTATGTTAAGTCGGGGTCTTGGTTAAGTTTAATAATTTAGATGTAAAACAAGGACCTATTTATTTTGTTTGTTTAATTTTACATATGTACTAAGCACAATATGACCTATTTATGTGTCGATGTGCTGTAAAACCATTTTTATTTTTAGTATAAAAAGTCTGAGACTAAGTGCAGGACTGGTGCACAATGCCACATATTTTGCAAAGAACATACATTGATAAATTCATAGATTTTTTGAAGCTGCGCTTACCTACATACTGGCTTATACACGGCTCTTGATGTAGTTATACTGTGAGACTGGGGAACTTGACTTGAATCTGGCTGTGGTAATACTGCACACTGCCTCTAGCTAACTTAGCAGACCTGAAAAAAACAAGTCATATATGATATTGTTTCATTTGTTTTTAATATTAATAACTCTGTCCAACTTTCTCAATGCTAACAATGTCAGCATTCCATAACATTTTACTTAAAACACAACTGGAATTGAAAGTGGTGCTTTCCAGAAGATGATACTGTCCAAAATGTAAGTCACAGGTGGCATTCATGAACAAATAGTAGATTTTCAAGGCTTACATTTTCATCAATTATTCATCACTCATGTGTTCTAAAAAATTATCAGAATTAAGTTAATATATATGAACCACCACCGTTTTATATGTTTCAACGTTAAACACTTGTCATACAGAAATTAAAAGTGTATTTACTTACATAGGCTACAGTGCAGACAATGCCATGACCCATTTCAGGAATTTGCTGGTGTGTTCCACTTTTCAATTTTAATTCTCTACATTGTCTACTGTAATAGATCTATTTGCTTGTAGTTTGTAAATTACGCACTCATGCAAAACTTGGAATTGTATACGATCGTGATTGTAACACTGTTTTAATTCTACTCCTGTGCAAATAAATTGAAATAATCCATCGGTCTATCGGGCCGTATAAGATCTATCTGTGTATACACGGATCAGCATTATTTGACCTTTGAATGTGTGTGAGCTATTCTTAGCACATTCCTTAGCTATTTATAACCGTTCAGTTCAATTCACAATATTTAGTTTCTGTGACTATGTGACATTATGATGTTAATTTGTCCAGGGAGAAGTGGGTTTGTGGCGTGCAACTGACTGGCATGGGCTGGGTGTTTTTCTGTGTCGCCGCCATTTTGAATAGCCTCTGAAAGAGTGAAATGCAGGTATCAACTTTCAAAACGGGCACGCAAAATGTATATTCACGAAAAAATAATAAATTTTCAAAAAAGGTAGATCAGGTAATGATCTTCGACTCCTGTCAATTTCAACAATATTTAAGAATAAACAATTTTTGTACCCGTTTTGAAACATTGGCAATTTCGAAGAAAACAAAAACTAGTTTTTTTCGATCTTCGCATTTGTACCTCGATTTCCGACTATGATATCTCAATAAAACCTGTCAACACGATTGTTTTATAAATCTCCGACATAATAACTGACTTCTGATATGATTTGTTTTCTTTGCCATCTAGTATAAGCTTTAAACTAGTGTTTCTAAAAAGAGTACTATAAAATCCGCGCATCTGCACGTGCTTGCAAAATGGGAACTACGTTGCCTCCAGCACCAATTATTTATGTTTGAGTTATGCGGTCCAAGCACGTGAAATGACTTCTCTGCTCCCGTACTGATAAAGAAATTGATCAAAATCGCTCACAAATCTGCAATATTGTCATCAATACAATATTATAAAGAAGAGCACTATTTTGCGGAGAGCTACAATCAAAAACCGAGCCAAAAACATTGAACGGCACCCAATGCTTTCTGAGCCACATTTAACGAGTACGGAAATTGGCGAAGAGTTCCGATCGGTTCTGATTGTTTTACGGACGTCGTCGTCAGATTCCGCCACTAGGGAATACCGAACACGGAAATTAACGAAGAGTTCCGGTTCCACTTGTTTTGTTTGTATGACGTAACGTTGTCTTGGCGTTCTCGTGCAAACTGGTGTAAAAAGGCGTGAATCATTAGAAATATTAATAAAATATCATTTTAAATTATGTAATATATAGTTTATTCTAATACACCCGCACTATATAGCCTAGTTTAAAATATCTAATATTCAACGATATATCACTGTAACGTTTGCAACGTTAGGAGAATAAGCAAGTCAATGCGAAAGATATCGCGGTAACGTTTGCAACGTTAGGAGAGTAAGCAAAGCAACGCGAAAGATTTCAGATGTGTGCGTTATTTTCACATTTTAGGGGTATTAGCATAGAAATAGAACATCGTTTACGGTGAATTATCTTATAATATATCACGGTTTGTCGTTCAATTGTAAACACTAATTTCACTCGCCCTTCGGGAAATAGAACATCATTTACGGTGAATTATCGTGTAATATATCACGGTTTGGAGTTCAATGGTAAACAATAATTTCACTCGCCCTTCAATTGACAAACCGTGATATATTATAAGATAATTCACCGTAAACGATTATTATAATAAATAATGAAAATACTTGATTTAATGCCCTAACTTATGCTTAAAATGCATATTGCATCGAAATGGTTTTCATTGTCATGGGCTGGTTACCAATTCAAATTGCTGAATTACCTTAAGTGCTGGTTGTGAGAGATTAGACATATATTGATCTGTGTTTATATGTGTACATGTTATTGACAACCACGTAGTGTGCGAATACACAAAGTTCTGTCCCATAGTATTAAGCCGGCATTTGTGTTGTGTAGTTTATTTTTCTAGTATTTGTTTTTAATGTTTCGCATATTTTATTCGTTATATTTCAGGTATTTTTTGGCACATACGCCTGTTTGGGAAGTGTAGCAAACCTACTTTGAGATCTGGACTGTTTCAGATGTGATCTAGATGTTGTTTACGAGCCCAAATACATTTGGGGCGTTTTGTTTCATGGGGTTTCGACTTGTGAATCCACAAAAAGTGACGTTATATGGTTAAAGGGAATGTAGCACCACAGCCAAACAAGCTCTGTTACTGAGAGTTCTGAAAAACTTGGAAAAAGGTGAAAGAATTATCAAAATCGGATGATAAACAAAAAAGATATGACCATTTAAAGGTGAACTAAAGCGACTATGTGAGCCGCCATTTTTAGAACTATGACATCATAGTTCCATATTACCATATATGGAATATTGATAAATATCATTTAAAATGAAGAAAATTACGGCAAATGAACGATTTTTTTTACTGGTCATATAAAGCATTATTGCCATTAAGTATTACATATTTTTCATACAGTTGCTATCATTTTTTCCCTATAAATCAGTAAATTTTCGTATTTATAAATATTCCCAATATGGTCATTTAGAACCGTGATGTCATAGCTCTCAAAATGGCCGCTCCCATATCCGTTTCAACAGAAAGTTCAAATGATCATATATTCTTTGTTTATTATCCGATTTTGATAATTCTTTCACCTTTATTCAATTTTTTTCAGAACTCTCAATTATAAAGATGGTTTGGCTGAGGCGCTAAATTCCCTTTAATATAATTCAATGAGATGTTGTGTTTTTTTGTTGTTGTTGTTTTTACAGTGTTTTCACAAAAAATCGGATATTTTACTCTTTTTTTTGGAGGTTTTAAAAACCTTTTAATATAAGATGGTTAAATATATATATTTGTTTAGAAGGTCAGTAAACCAGGAAAAAATGATAAACAAGTTCGCTTCTGAAGAGTGTACCTTTAATAAGGGGTCTGCAGTTTTCTGCACCTTGTCTCTATTTGTCTGTTCACTACACTATTCTGTACGCTGGTTTTCTACGCAAAGGTGTGATATTGAATTCCAAGATACTTATTATTTATTCTTTATTGAAATCAAATATCCGATATTTATACAAATTGATGGATTATGTTATTTTTCTAAGACGGGTTTCTTCACCATTTAGTTTTTCTGCAACTAAACCTCATTGTTCACTTGAAGATAATTATTTTATTAAATAAAAACAATGTTAACTTCTTATATATGTACATATACTTGAGCTGGAGAATTATTATTAACATTATTGGGACATAATGTTAAGGTTTGGAGTTTACAATCATTTTATTAAGGTAGTACTACTATACGGCATGGCAGATGGAAATCTGACACAGCAAATATTGTTTAGTTAAATATCTTCTGTATGCCAGGCTCTCTGTTATTAAATGTAGATATATTAATCTTGCTTAAAAAGAACGTTTAAGTTGTTGTTGTTTTCCTTAACATGGTTTATTTTCTAGGTTTATTCTATTTCTCAGAACCCATGGATTTAACAACAACAATAACGAGAGCAATCTCTCCATCATGTTATTGTTGGCTCCAATCTCTCCATCATGTTATTGTTGGCTCCAATCTCTCCATCATGTTAGTGTTGGCTCCAATCTCTCCATCATGTTATTGTTGGCTCCAATCTCTCCATCATGTTATTGTTGGCTCCAATCTCTCCATCATGTTATTGTTGGCTCCAAACTCTCCATCATGTTATTGTTGGCTCCAATCTCTCCATCATGTTATTGTTGGCTCCAATCTCTCCATCATGTTATTGTTGGCTCCAATCTCTCCATCATGTTATTGTTGGCTCCAATCTCCCCATCATGTTATTGTTGGCTCCAATCTCTCCATCATGTTATTGTTGGCTCCAATCTCTCCATCATGTTATTGTTGGCTCCAATCTCTCCATCATGTTATTGTTGGCTCCAATCTCTCCATCATGTTATTTTTGGCTCCAATCTCTCCATCATGTTATTGTTGGCTCCAATCTCTCCATCATGTTATTGTTGGCTCCAATCTCTCCATCATGTTATTGTTGGCTCCAATCTCTCCATCATGTTATTGTTGGCTCCAATCTCTCCATCATGTTATTGTTGGCTCCAAGGAACACATTTAGAATGTCGCTTTTGGCGCTGAAAGGGTTACTTTATATGCAATCCTAATTGTGTTGTATTGTTATTCACATATTATTTCCTATTTGCTACTATTGGACAGTCACATATTATGCAATACTCCACAACGCTATCTGTCAATATGTCTTGCAATTTTAATTTTTTCTCGTTTGTTTGTTATAATCATACTTGATTCTCTATAGATACTATGTACTGAGAACATTTTCTTAAATTCAGATTCATCCAGCCTATTTTTCATTCATTGGTTGCAGTTTTTATTATTTGTACCACAATATCCTAAATACACACTATGCATCGTGTAATACCCGAGGATATACACAGCATATGTAAATTATTGTGGTACAAATACAATAGAGCATGAGTCTTGCACGTGTACGGACGATAGTGCACTCGCTAACGCTCGTGCATTATCTCCCCGTACACGTGCAAAACTCATGCTCTATTCTATACTTATCTAGCCCATTTCCCCCAAACTTAACCTTGGTTATGTAACTTAACCTTCGTTAGGTAGCTTAACCTCAGTTAACTTTATGTGATTGCCTCACTTTATGTCTTTGATACATATGTATTGTTGGCATTGGTGGACATCGCTGGACGAAAAAAAATACCCAGGTCAAGGTCTTATTTTGCGTTATTTTGCCCAAACTTAACCTTAGTTAGGTAACTTAACCTTGGTTATGTAACTTAACCTCGGTTAGGTAACTTAACCTCAGTCAACTTCATGTGATTGTCTCACTTTAAGTCTTTGATACTTGGTCATATGTATTGTTGGCATTGGTGGACATCGCTGAACGACAAAAACTACCAAGCTCAAGGTAATATTTTGCGTTATTTTCCCAAAGCTACATCCTGTTTAAACCACTTAATCTCGGACGAGGGACATCGCCATGGAGGCACAAAGACAAATTACAATTTCGATCTCTGGAAGTAGTTACTGGTTTCCCGTTACGTATGCTTGACTCCTGAATATTAGACCGAAATCGGAAACCAAAGGTTTAGCATGATTTGGAAGACTTCGCTTCTTATCATTGGAGCTAACGTTTACGGGGTGCTGACTGTAGATCAGAACGAAGAATAATGCATATATAGTGAAAGAGGAACACAAAACTGACTGAAATGCTACCTACTTTTCATTAAAACAATCAAATTAGTAGATTATTTCCACGCACAAACTTTTCTCTATTGACCTGTCATAGTAAGTGAAATTGAAATGGCCGCCTGAGTGGTTGCGTTGAATCTATGGGTTCAAATTAAACGAAATGAAAATACTTATTATTCGTTTTCATTCGTACTACATCCGTTTCGTACCTGTATCGTTACCTTTGCCGATTAAACATTTTAGTTTATGAACACTGTATTTCATGGAGCGTAGCTTGAAGTATGTTACTTGTTAATTAAGCAAAACAATTTCAAATAGTAAAATATGTTTTATTTAATAATTCCTTATAGAATAATTGATCAACAGAAATAATACATACTTCAAAAGTGTAGTACATGTACGTCTTTAAATTAAAACATTTAAATGTTCAGTATGTTGCTTCTAAGAAATATTTTTTTTTAAACATTTTCTAGACTTCCTTTTGCTTTTCATCCCTGACAATGGTCGACAGCATGGTGAATATGACTACATACTTAAATCATCTGAAAGGTGGTTTACTTTAAAAAAAAACGCATATATCACGGGGATGGGCCTCCAGAGAGGGGGTGGGGGCGTATGTTAGGACTGGGATAATGCATATCACAACAAAAGAGGAAAGCATTTTTTCACAGTTTTACGGAATATAGGGGATGTGTTCAGTGGATGATGAAGAATGATTGAGTTGTATGTGTGTGTGTGTGTGTGTGTGTGTGTGTGTGTGTGTGTTTGTGTGTATGTGTGTGTGTTGGGTGGGGTGTGGAATGAGGGGGTCCGAGTGGGGACGGGTCAAAGCATTTCATTTTACAAGAGACATGTTCCAACAACAGTTTTTCGCTTATTTACAGTCACTGTACACTCCATAGCTACAGTCATAGATGTTAACAGTTATAATAGCATATTTATGAAATCCTAGATTGCGCTGATCAGTGAACATAGATGGAAGAATTCATTTATATTCATAAGTTAGTAGATTCCAACTTCAGTATTTTCTCACATACGTAATTACAGGGATATACATTTATGCTTTTCCTACTCAAAGATTCGTACATGAAAAAATCCTTAAAATCAATTTCATCTAAATGAATCCTACCTTTTTACAAACCCACATTTTTCCATACCAAGATGGCAGACGCAGTAAAGTTTCTGTAAACAACATTTACATTTTGGATGCTACTGATGTTTTATGGTGGATAACACAGACAACGTACACGTAGGTTGTGTTATTAATGTTTATTTTATCATGTAGCAACAGAGAAGAACATGCAATGCTTCCGGTTTACTTCCGGTTTAGATTTCTGAATTTGCTAACGGGAAATAATCCAAACCGATAAAACGTCTGCATAGTGAACATAGAACAAAATATCAATAAAAAAGACCAAAATTGATAAAATTTAAATGTTTTCAGAGAATATCTAAATATATTGCAACGTTTTATATTATAAAACTACATACTCCCCAACCCCGGATAAACGTTGTGGTAGAAAAAACATCATACCGGTGCAACGTTACGAAGCATGCATGGTTTAGGTTTAATTCCACTAAATCAGCCGGATGTGCTTGCCCGGTGCAGTCGAAAGTAGTACTGTATTAAAGAGTACTAATCTTTTGTTTCTTTAAAACCTTTTTTTCGTGCAATTTCCTGTTATTTTTTGGCTGTAACTGTATTCTGGACATGTTGTTGATATTTGAAAAGGGAGCTCATCATGTTTTTGACAGTTTTTGATATAAATTTCAGAAGTGAAAGTAGACAGGGTACGAAATTGCAAGGGGTAAAAATAGCTTTGACCCTTGAACCGGTGTTAGTATTCAACTGAAAAAATGTTTCTTAGAAGGTATTAAACCTCCTATTTCCTTGTTGATGTTTAATAGCAGACATGTTTATTTGCATGATAAAGTAAGGTTCCCAGAGTTATAACGAGGTTTGAGTTTTTAACAGGTTGTCAACATTCTAACTTTACTATGGAAAGGCAATGGAGACTCATTTACGCTATTATAACCTTTACGTTGTAGTAGGCTTAACTACGATACCTGTTAAAAACTGGCCCGACATCAGCACAATCGTGAAATGTATATAACATGTTTGCACTTCTGCACGTATCCCGACCTAGAACTGTGTTTGTATAGAAATTAATAACTTCATCAATCAGATACATTTATTATTCATAAAATACACGACTGATATATGACCAGATATAATGATGCGACGTCGGACACTAAATCTTATCGTATTAAAATAATTGCTTTTCACTCGTGCCGTTTCTGGTGACAACGATATTAATCACGAAATGCATTAAACGTAGTTGAATAGACGATTAGGGAAAACGTCACGCTATCCTTCAGATCCACAACAGTTTCTGCGCGTAATTAAAAACGGGTCAAACAATAAGTTAATGAGATTGAGGCTGGAATAATCAACATTTCAGTTATTTTTTTCATTTCATAACCATGATAAAAATGCATGAACCATGTTGTCTGAAATAAATGTATTCGCAATTACACTTAACTGTTGACAAAACGTTACCGATACCCCTTAAAAGGACTCAAAGCAATTTTAAAGTATGCCTCAATCATAATTTTTTTACATTATTATTTTATAATACTGAATCTGTCTGAAGAAAAAGTGGTATGATATAGATTTTGGCTGTTAAGATTTTGTTTTTTCAAGATCACGTGCATATTTGATCAATATACTGTTCATTATACTGTTCATTATAATGTGCAAGATCATCAGCAGTATTTATGGTTATGTTTATATAATTTGTTATATATGAAATTTGACAACTTGCGTGCTAACTTATTACCTATGTCAATCTCAGTATATGCACGTGTACGCTTACTTGGTAGTATTTACGTAATTTTTAAAATTGTAATATTTGTAAAAACATATACTATTGAAGATTTTTAAACAATATATTTATCTTATATTCACACCACCAACAGATTGAATCAATCTTTAAAGTTAATCAGTTTATCTCCTATACTACCATTTTAGAAAAATCAAGTTTGTAGACATATTTTATTATTTTTTGTACCATTGTTTTAATCACGTTTGTATATACTGTAAATACATTATTATCTTTTAATTTTGTTTGAGGACCATATGTTAGACTGGCCTGTAGACAAATATGTTATCCTATTGAAATACTATTATTATTATTATTAATTATTATTATTATTTAGACGAAAACTATTGTGTATATAGTATACGAAAACTATTGTGTGTATATAGTATATAAGTCTAATTAAAGCAGGGTCCCAATGATCAGTACATGAAAAATGATTATTAATAAATGCAGACAATTCTCAAGTGATTGCGCCTGTGTGATCAAGATCACCTGGTAACAGTGTATAGTTCAATATGTTCCCTTTAACGTGTATAATAATGTGTACAATCGTCTACATATAACGCATGCGTTATACTGTTATTATTATTATTATTATTATTATTATTATTATTATTATTATTATTATTATAATCACCTCGAATTATTATAATACATTACTGGTTTGACTTTAAAAACTGTTAGAATATTATATAAAGATTTCAAATTTACTTCATTATTCTACCAATATCTTTCCCAGAGGTTAGGACACCTGTTGAAAGCCTTGCTCAAATTGCTCCATCTGGGAAATCGTTCGTCGATGCGAGTAGGGTTGAGAAGAAAAGCTACCATGTTTATCGAGGCGCAAACGTAGATAACCTGGCCAAGACTCCGACAAGTATTCTACAATCACTCTCGACAATCTAACCTCACATACAGTATATGCATCTTCCCAGCTATAACAAGCCCAGTACATATCCTAATTTATCACATAACGTCCCTTGTTAGCAGTGTCGAACACCCATTTAATATTCTATTGTATGACACACGTGTAATACAACCTGGAAACGATTTGATTGGTTGAGTTAACGCACGTTTATTAACTGAAACTATTTTATTTATTACAAATTCACCCAGATCTGAGTCATAAACTTACTATTTGTGCCAGCTTATCAAAATAATGCACGTTATACAAAAACATTGTTGTTGGTTTGTTAAAAAGTTGGCGTAAACTGCTTTTTTGTAAAGAGGTAAAACACGAACTCTTTTATACGCAACGTCATAGTTCTTGAGTTGGCTGTAGACCCCCCTCACCCTCAAGGGGGAATTTTGTAGGGTATGATTTTCTGAAAGAACATACAATAAGCTTCAAAATGAGACATGTGTGCCATCTGAGCGTTGGGGTTTAAGTGAGTTTTGGGGGAAAACGTTGCGTTTTTAGACGAAAATCGCCAAAATCTGGAATTATTTTTTAGAAAAAGAATGGAATATGTTAGAACCAATTTGAATAGATGGAATCTTTCTCGGAACGCATCTCTACATGTCCCACTATATAATTTATGGATCCGATACTTAAATATTGAGATTTTGGGTAAAAATGTTAAAAAAATGAATAAAATCGCTGATTTCTGTAATACATTGGGGGTATTTAATTAAAAATTAGAAATATATCTAATACAATAGAAAAAAAAATAATATTATAACCTTTTTGGGCAGGGCAAGGTCCAGTGATTAAAAAGAAAAAAGTTCCAAACCAAATGATGATTGGAAATGCCTTAATTTTGGGGCGAAAAATGTGTATTTTTGTCAAAAATCGCCGGAATCTGGAATTATTTTTTAAAATTAGTTTCAACATAAACTGATCAAATTGAAGCAATAAAATGTTGTACAGCATATATATTCAAGTTTTTCCTGGCATCATATATAACATATGTGCTCAAATATTGGCATTTTAGGGCAAAATGTTGGAAAAAATGACAAAACTCACTGATTTCTGTAATCCATTTTGGGTATTGGGTTAAAATTTAGAAAAAAATATTTAATACAATAGAATAAAGACATATTGTAACATTTTGGATAGACAAAGGTCCAATAATTAAGTAGAAAAAGTCATGAACCATATGATGTTTAAAATATTGCCTTAATTTTCAGGCGAAAAATGTGTATTTCCGTAAAAAATCAACGGAATCTGGAATTATCTTTTGAAAATAGTTTGAACATAAACTTATCAAATTGAAGCAATTAAATGTTGCACACTATACATATCCACGTCATTTATTGTATCAGATATAATATATATGCTTAAGTATTTATATTTTAGGGCAAAATGTTGAAAAAATGACTAAAATCGCCGATTTCTGTAATGCATTGAGGTATTGGGAAACAATTAAAAGTGCATAGAAATAACGGGGAAAAACATATTGTAACATTTGTGCAGTCCAATGTGCAATAATATACCAGAAAACCAATCAGAAGATGGTAAATGCTGCTTTATTTTGTTGGAGGAACTTGAAAATGTGTTTTTAATAAAACAAACTAAATCTGGATTATTTTCTTCAAAAAGTAATTTAAACATATATGTTACAACGACATATCGCCAGATGAGAGAAAAAAGTGCCGTCTTTCTTCTATGGAACATTCCTATTCTCACCTGGCGATATTGCCATTGACTCATCATATGTTTCCATGGCAGGCTGACATTCTATTTGCTCATCCAAGCCTGCTTTAGCTGATACCTTATGATAATTTGTTAGAAAATGGCATGACAGAACCTCCTGAACAATACAACACATCATTTACTAGTTGTTGAGCTGGCTGTAGACACCCCCTCCTCCCGAACTCAGGTAGCCCTCCCCTTATACGGTCTAGCGACCGAGTGCCACTCCGTTGAGTCACAAAACCTGTGGGTCGGCCCAGCGGCCGTCGGCATTGGGTCGCTCAAGGCTATTTCTCTCTATATAACTATACTGTATATAGCTCTAGGTGCCATGTTCGAGACCCGAACTCGGGAAGCCATCCCACTGAAACGACCTAGGGATTGAGTGCCACGCATAGCGAGGACCGTTGCCGACTGCTGACCACCGTTCCCGTTGGGTCACAATACCTGTGGGTAGGCCCAGCGGCCGTCGGCTACTATATAGCTCTATGTGGCATGTTTGAGACCCGAACTCAGGCAGCCTTCCCCCTGATACGACCTAGGGACCGAGTGCCACGCGTAGCGTGGACCGTTGGCGACGGCTGGCCACTGGTCCCGTTGTGTCACAAAATATGTGGGTCGGCCGAGCGGCTATCGGCCGAAGGTCGTTAAACGCTATTTCTCTCTATTTAACTGTATATAACTCTATGTTCCATGTTTAAGACTCGAACTCGGGTAGCCCACACCTTGATAAGGCCTAGGGACCATGTACCACGCATAGCGGGGACCTTTGCCGACGGCTGGCCACCGGTCCCGTTGTGTCACAAAATATGTGGATCGGTCCAGCGGCTATCGGCCGATGGACGCTCAACGCTATTTCTCTCTATACATATATAACTACTGTATAAAGCTCTAGGTGATTTACGAGGTTCGAGACCCGAACTCGGGTAGCTTCCCCACTGATACAGCCTAGCGATTGAATGCCACGCGTTGCCGGGACCTTTGCCAACGGATGCCCACTAGTCCCATTGCGTTGTGTCACCCAATCTGTGTCGGCCCAGCGGCCATCGGCCGAAGGTTGTTCAACGCCATATCCTTCTATATAACTGTATATAGCTCTATGTGCCATGTTCGAGACTCGAACTCGGGTAGCCCTCACCCTGATAAGGCCAAGACACCATGTACCACGCATAGCGGGGACCTTTGCCGACGGCTGGCCACCAGTCCCGTTGTGTCATAAAATATGTGGATCGGTCCAGCGGCCATCAGCCGATGGTCACTCAACGCTATTTCCCTCTATACATACATAACTATACTGTATAAAGCTCTAGGTAAGTTACGAGGTTCGAGACCCGAACTCGGGTAGCCTCCCCCCTGAAACAGCTTAGCGATTGAATGCCACGCGTTGCCGGGACCTTTGCCGACGGCTGCCCACTAGTCCCGTTGTGTCACCCAATCTGTGTCGGGTCAGCGGCCATCGGCCGAAGGTTGTTCAACACTATATCCTTCTATATAACTGTATATAGCTCTATGTGCCATGTTCGAGACTCGAACTCGGGTAGCCTTTCTCTTAATATGGACTAGCGACCGAGTGCCACATGTACTGGGGACCTTTGCCAACAGCTGGCCACTGGTCCCGTTGGGTCGCAAAATATGTGGGTCGGCCCAGTGGCCGTACGCAGAGAGTCGCTCAACACTATTTCTCTATTTATAACGTATACTGTATATAGCTCTATGTATCATGTTCGAAATACCGGATAAAGTCCAAGTCGCCAGTTGGTACATGTTCCAAAATGCTCTACACATAATGGGCTTTCAGAAAAATAGGGTGTACAAAATTCCCCTTGGGGTGAGGGTTACTCCTACTAGCTTACAGTCTATTTTCTATTGTTTCAGTATTATATATGTTTCTAGATTTTAACCCCATACCAGCAATGGATTGCAGAAATAGTGATTTTGGTCCTTTTTTCCAACATATTTCAGCAGATATGTTATATATGATGCAAGAAAACACTTGAATATGTATGCTGTGCAACATTATATAGCTTCAATTTGATAAGTTAATGTTAAAACTATTTTCAAAAATAATTCCAGATTCCGTCGATGTTTGACAAAAATACACATTTTTCGCCTAAAAATTAAGGCATTTTCAAGCATCATACGGTTCGGGAATTATTTTTACTTAATTATTGGACCTTTGTCTATCCAAAAATGTTACAATGTGTCCTTATTAAATTGTATTAAATTTGTTTCTATATTTTAACCCAATAACCCAATGGATTACAGAAATCAGTGATTTTTGTCATTTTTTCCAACATTTTGCCCTAAAATGCCAATATTTGAGCACATATGTAATATAATGTGTCAGGAAAAACTTGAATATGTATGCTGTGCAACATTCTATTGCTTCAGTTTGATAAGTTTATGTTCAAACTAATTTTCTCCTACTAGCTCACTGCCTATCATGTGTGAGACGCGACGTTACGACGTCACATATTTTATGACGTTTTGGCGCTAAAGTGTGTCTGACGTCGTGGCGGTTAAATGTCCATCTGAATTATTTTTTAATAATTTGATTTCTATGTTATGTGTTAAAAAGGATCTGAAACTCGTTCCTATATCATATAAGATTTATGAAACTCGTTATGAATTATTTTTGATTTTAACTCGCCAAAAGGTTCGTTAAAATTAAAATAATTCATAAATCTTATATGAAATGGGAACTCGTTTAAGATCCTCTATATAGTTCAAAGTAAATTAAATGAAATTGAATCGAAATTCAGAAACGCTCAACAATGGTTTCCAAAGATGGAGGAAATGTAGCTGTAGCAGCTGATGTTCACAAACGCTGTTGTTCACAAACACTGCATAAGGAGCCGCCTGCCTGACAAAGCCTCTATCTTTTCAACTGAATTTAAGGCAATTGAACTTGCCTTAAATTAACTTGCCTTAAATTATATTCAGGAATCTGATGGTGACCATTTCGTAAATTTTTCTGATTCCCTTTTATCTCTTCAGGCAGTACTTGGAAACATGATCATCTAGTTGAGCTTCAAAATGCAACTCTCTTATAATGAATAATACTTATTTTCTGCTGGCTTCCACGCCAGTAGGAATAGGAATAAATGCTAGAGCTGATAGTCCTGCTAAGGCAGCATTAAATTTACATATATCTAATACCAAATTACCTTACAATAATTTTAAATGTCTTAATTAACAAATATATTCGTAACTCTTGGCAAACCATTTAGGATTCGTCTGTGAACAATAAACTGCGTTCGATTAAATCGTTACTCGATGAGAGGCTTTCTTCTAGGAGAGCTATGGAATATGTTTTATCCCAGTGCAGAATAGAGCATACACGTTATACTCGTTAATATTTATTATAAGGTGAGTAATTGCCAGAATGTATACCTGTTTTGCGCCGTTAACGGTCAAATATATATTGTTAGATTGTGAGGACTTCGTTCATATGCGACAAAGACACTATCCAGTTAATAGTATGAACGAGTTATTTGAAATACTTGATTCAGTCTAATTTCTTAAACGAAATCAGACTGTCTATTTCATTATAATATGTGTATTTCCCTATTTCCTTGTTTACACACCCGTTGACGGACATTTGTTGATCTACATATACATAGTATCCATTATGTGTGAATAGTTTTATCAATATATGTTTACATTAATTTAAATAACTTACTGTTTCATTTGTTTAATTTTTCATCCGTTTTTTGCGCATACTTTGACATATTGTAAATACCGTTCGTTCGTTCGTTCGTTCGTTCGTTCGTTCGTTCGTTCGTTCATTCATCCATTCATTCATTCATTCATTCTTCTACCGAAAGTTAAATAATGTTTTGGTGCAATATAATTAACACAATTAGTAATATTTAAAAACATTCCCAGCAAGTGCGTCATATTATATTCGATTAAATTACGAATTTCAGAAACTGGTTAAAGAGTTCTCCGTTCAAAATGTTCACGTGTAGTTATACTAGCTGCGTGTACATGAATGTGGCATAATTCACTTACATAGCATTAACATTTGACAAGAAACGGATATAACTAACGTCGACAAATGAATGCTTTCAAATGCTTAATAACGTGGAGGTTCTAATTAAATGGTTCATGAAAATTGGAGGCCTTCCGTTAGCAATTGTGTTAATTATATTTCTAAAAATACGAAAGCAAACACCTAATGATGATGTGTTATTTTGTTTTCAAAATGAACTTTCAATTATTTTAGTATGATTTTAGCATGAACAATTAGAAA
Organism: Cyrtodaria siliqua; assembly: GCA_037043455.1. NCBI lineage: Eukaryota > Metazoa > Mollusca > Bivalvia > Adapedonta > Hiatellidae > Cyrtodaria > Cyrtodaria siliqua. Next base: position 151,229 of record JAWPHD010002218.1, read on the forward strand.
CGAAATACACGCAGCAATACACGCAGCAATTTAGAATTTTAAACATGTCGCATGTATGTTAAGTTTGCCTAATATTTTCAGCAATTTCGTTCAATACTATCGAAATGGAAAAAAATGCTCTTTTAATATAATTTCAGTTGGAGGGTCCACATAACATTTACTGCATGCCATGCTATCATTATAAATGTATTACAGAAAAACCTAGTGTTGGCGTGGAAAAAGGATAAGTTAAGTTTGCCTTGCTCAGAATGTGTAGTGTCTTCGATAGATGTGAGAGTTGAGAGGTGGGGCACTTTATATTACCTCTCATGAACAGACTCAGTGAACCGGATCTGCTACTGTTCTCTCTTTTTTTCTCTGTTGCTTCCAAAGAACTCCCTTTTCAGCATTTATTGACATTCACACTAGCGTTTGTTTAGTGCTGTGTGACGTCTGTAAAAAATCGCCCGAATACAAATCATTAGTGTTATTACTTGCTGGTGCTTTGGGATCGTCAAGTCAAATTTGTGTGACTTTAAAGTAGAATATCGCTTTAGCCGGTACTAAGGGCATGAGCGATGTACCTCGCATGAACAGACGCAATGAAACCAAGTCTGCTAGTTTTCTTTCTCGTTTGTGTTTGTTGCTTCCAAGGGATCACATTTTAAGTACTTATTTCAGTCTACAGCATTTTGAACAATATGCGATAAAAATCCAAACAACTTCATTTTAGATGTTGCTTCTTCAAAAAATATTGCTTTTAACATTGTTATCTGTTAATCTACTCCCGAGCTCGTATATATTTAAGAAATAATAAATATGTACCTGTGTTTTATCGGTGAATAAAATACAGTTAGGAGTTCGGTTAAATTAAATCACGAGTGCTTTAAATAGCACGAGTGATTTAATTACTCGCATCCGAACGACTAACTGTATTTTATTCACCGATAAAATACTGGTACGTATTTGTTATTTCGATTCAAACACAACCACAACCCCATTGTTTACGCTATTGTGGGGGCACTATATATTATCTCGGAGGTCAAGGTAATCAGACTGCTATGTTTACAGGCTGTTCCATTGGGCGCCCCCGTATGCAAAGTTCTGCGCGGTACACACTACCAAGTGACGTCTATGGTTAGCCATCAGGGTCATAATGCTGAAGATGCTACGCGTAACCAAATTAGGTTACGCGTAACTTAAGCAGTCAATGAAAAGAGCTCCTTATGTTACATAGGCTTAAGTTACGCGTAACTACACTTAACGCAGCGTAAATGATGCTGTTCTGCCCGCCAGGGTCATACGATCTTATGTTATGCGTAACCAAAGCTTAAGTTACGTGTAACATAAGAACATATTTCCATTGGCTGCTTATGTTACCCGTAACTTAAGCAGCCAATGAAATGAGTTTATTATGTTACGCGTAACTTAAGAACAACACTTCATTGGTTGCTTAAGTTACGCGTAACATAAGAAACTCATTGCATTGGCTGCTTAAGTTACGCGTAACATAAAAAACTCATTTCGTTGGCTGCTTAAGTTACGCGTAACATAAGAAACTCGTGTCATTGGTTGATTAAGTAACGCGTAACATAAGAACATCAATTTCATTGGTTCGATAGTTTAACCAAGCACCTCTTGTTTCTATGCTCCGATTCCAAAATGGACCATGCTAATTTGGTTGGAATTCGAAATCGGCTGCTGACATCAATAGACAAGCAGCTGCTAATTCCACCAAGAGCACTACAATCAGCAGGTTTTACTGCTGCGTAAGTAATAGGGTTAGATACTCTGGGTACGACAACTGTAACTGTATTATGATTGTTTATATATTCCCGCTCGTGATTGTTTATATTTTCCGCGGGCTAAATTTACAGCATGTTCTAAACATAAATTGAAACGGTCACTGATTTCTGATAAACAGTTTATTTATACTTATATTCATTTTGTTGAGATGTTTACACAATATACAGATTTATTTAGTATTTAGGTTGGGCCTATTATGACTATGATTTTTAGCTTGGAGTGATTTTATATGTACACCGTATTAGCTCTTCAAAAGGGAGAGGATAGCAGACAGAGAGAAATAGATGGACCTAGACCACCATTATTTTTTACATAGCGTTGTAACAAATACCTACCCGAAAATATCCAATCCTGACTACGCCGGCAATATAACACACACAATGTAGTATCAGTCAGGCCCAGTGCAACACAATCATGGGCCTTAGATGATTCGCTGACCTTCTTTTTTTCTCGAAATATTTTCCAAACTGAAAGTAAACACCTTCTTTTTGAAATGACCAAAGTACACTTCAAACTGTGCTTTACAAAAAGTAGTGCAGTATGTCAAGCTTACCTTCAATTTTCATGCGGTTTTCGCTAGAAGCAAGTTAAATGTTTTAGAAACAAAGGAAAACATTCAATACATACCAGCCCTGTGTCTTTCACCACTCCTATGCTTCACAGTAACTTACTCAATAGTTTACCTGAGGGTACTTTTGCGTTCCACCACCTTGGGCCCATGGTACCCGGTCTAGCTCCAGATGGAGAAAGGATACAATATAAACAATAATTCCAAACCCGTCCTACGGACCCAGGAATGGCGCATGTCTATCTGACAAAGACATGTAACGATGTTTGTAGAATAAATGTATAACCGTATATAATAGTATTAAAGTTCTAAATATTAACAATAAACAAATAAAAAAGTTGCAGGGATTAGATACATTCCACTTTGTTCAACAGCTCTACTATCTATTGGTAGATATTGGGGATATCTGGAGTTAGTGCATTCCAGTGAACTATTGTTCTGGGGAAGTATGAGAACTTGTAATAGTCGGATGTTGTGCCTATTAATCTAAATTATTCTTCCCTTAACGTCCTGTTTACAACTTGTTTACAAAGGTGTAACATGCCTATTTGCTTAGAATATTTCATGCTTGCCGACGGTAAGAACTCTAAAGCTTTCAATCTGTTTTTGATATTTTGCGGCGTCTTTGACATTCTTGATGTTTTTCGGCAAGTTAACCATCCAGAAAAACTGAACTGAGTTTGAACTTTGTCATAAAAAGAGATGCAAACGCCGAGTAAAGCGAGGCTAATCAAAACAATTATGTGAAGCGAGGCCTAATCAAAACAATTCAGTCTAGTTGTTTTAATGCCGCTTTGCAACAGGTTTCTTGTTTTTCCATTGAGTTCTGTATGTTATAAATTTAAAATGCAATGTCATTCACATCTAGGGCCAGTTTTAAAAAATAATAACTTACATTCTCATCACAACTGAGTCATTTGCTGCCAGAAAACAGAAAAATGGGGTCATGTATCTTCTAAGAATGCTGCATTTAAAAACATAAACATTGAGAAACCAAAAAATTGGAGACACAGTCACTAATTTCCATATAGCCAAAAAAAATCAAAACTGACAATTTTAACATGACAACCCTTAAAACATGTCACAAATAGATCAACAATGTGATACAAACCAGAATTACCACACTGGATTAGTGAAAATGCCCTTTTTTACCATTATGCGACTGCCCCGCGCCGGCACTTCCTGTGTACTACACCCAAAGCGCTATGGTCATTTCATGTTGGAAAGGAAAGGAGTATTATAAAATAAAAATTTACATGATTTCTCTTAACTTATTTTACAGTTTCAATCACTTTCGTCTAAATCCAAGGGTAGCAGCTCCTAGAAGACAGTCGAATAAAGAATGTCACGTAGACGTTACTTTGATTTGCAGCGAGTCGGTCAATGTACAAACAAAAAGGAAAATGGGAGACACAGGTTATTACTTAGTGGATTTTCATTTAATTTGGTCATGTTGATTGGGTCAACGAGCCTTCTCCCAACGTTGTTTATAAGACATAAAAAACATTTATTTATTTTGTCATGAATTACAGATTGTATTACATTTCTATCTATCAGTGAATGATTGATGCATGTATTTATGAAGAAATGTATCCTGACTATTTAACACCTGTGTTTGATTATGTGGAAATTCTTCACGCGATGGTAGGGAAGTTTTGTTTCATCAACATCTCTTAAAGACATATTTCACTCATGAAAATATACAGTTTGCTAATGTATCGATGAAATAAAATCTGTTAATACAAAAAGTATTCTCATTTAGCTCACTGTGACGAAAGTCTGGGGAGCTATTGCCATGACCCCAGCGTCGGCGGCGTCTGTAAGTTTTTCTAAGACCCTTTAACTCTTCAACCCTTTGAGGGATGGCTTTCATATTTGGTATGTAGCTTGTCTCAGTTTGAGTTTGACCTTGGGTCAAGGTCATACTTAGAAACACTTGAACCTTCTGGTTAACTTTTAAACCCTTTGAGATATGGCTTTCATATTTGGTATGTAGGTTGTCTATGGTAAGGTCTTTCAAATACACACCTAGTGACCCTCCCAATGGTCAGATTGATTTTTCGCCTAGGTCAAGGTTCTAGGTCCATTTTCCATATTTTATCTCGATGTACATGGAGGATGAGCTGGCATGTTCATGCCTGTTAGGCGCCATATAACCTTTCATGTGTTGTTGCGCCTTAAAACCCAATTCAATTCAATTATACACTACATGCCATTTATAACAGATTTTCCTATATTTGTTTTACCTAGGTTTAAAGTAGCTTTATATTACATACACGGTCTTTATCTATAAAAAAATCGATATCTGTGTCGTAACATTTAAACAAACCAGAAGTTTGTTAAAGCTACACAGTCTCAATAAAACAAATCCTTTTTACGACAACGAACATGTATCATTAGCTATTTTTTTTTGTTGATATATACAGAATTTATTCGCACGCATTAAAAGTAGATGGTGTTTATCGTTTCAGTAATTACAAAACTCGGTCGATGTCACTTCAGCTAGAACACAGGTATATAAAGGATACGTTTTATAGAGGAAAATAGTGGGCCATAGCAATATCGCATGGATGAAACACCCAATACACGTAATCAAATACCTTCAAATACGTAACATTCAAATGCATAGTCTTGAACAAAAGGTTAACACTGTATTCTACTGGATGCACGGTAATACATACATAAATATTTATATACGGTTATAAACTGGACTGTTTATATTATGTAAAAACTTACCCATAGGCCTATAGATCACAATGCAACATAACACACAAACACCTAACATTACAGGTCGTACCCTATTTTTTAAATTATAATCCGTGTGCATCCAAAACATATTTGATAAACACATGCATGTCTGTCAAAGAATTAGCGACATAAGCGGCATCATAAACGGGGTACTTATAAGGCACACATATTAAATCATTCCTTAGCCTCGTCCGTCGGATGGGGACGTAAACCGGGCGGTCCCGTGTATCGGTCTATCCTCCGAGCACGTTAAAGAACCATAGGAATCTATTCGATAATAAGAGTAGGGCAGGTTCCCGGATTTCTATGTATCCTTCCCCTCTCTCTGGGGCGGCTCTAAATAACCTATACTGTGTTGATGAGCCGTTAAACAACATTCAATTCAATTCTAACTGACTTAGTGTTTGCCCTACTTTTTCCCCGCGCTTCTCCGAAACCACGCCTCTTAACACGTTCGCGCCAAAACAAGCGCGTGCCATTTAGTAAGCGATTAAATGGTTAAAATTGGTGATCGTTAGAAATTTACATGAATAAGTTCGCCATTTTTTTTTAAATTCCTCACCGTCTGATTGGAGGAAAAAGTAGGGCAAACACTAAATCCTCATATACCGTGTTTCAGTCAGTACTCGATTTCAAATTCAATAGAGCGATAAACAAATTAGCCACACCTAATTCGTTCCAATCAAGTCAGGTATGGAACATAAAAAATATCCCACAAGTCAACACACTATACAGTAGCGCATACTATACATATATATTTCGTTGGTGTGCTTAACATTATTAAATGTGGATTGTATTGCTTTAACTGCATGTTGTACATGCGCGTAACAGCGATACTTCTTTATTGTTATTAGTATGGTACCCTTCCCCTACTGCGCTCGCTACTCTTTCCACGAGGAGAGAGTTGCGAGCGCAGTAGGGAAAGGGTACCAGACTACATTGTTTGTTTGATAACATGATACGCAGGGTTACACAGATAAACCTCCTCCACTTGGTATCGCACCAAAAATAGGATGTTAATGTGTTAGAAGAATGTCGAATACTAGCTTGTGATGAACTAGAGTATGGAACTAGTTTTGTCATACTAGCGAACACACACAAGCACGAAGTATTGCACTGAACTGGTTTACTAAACTAGTATATTGGGTTGTCTGTACTTTCGTGCTGAACTATAACGAGTTTGTTGAACTAGTGTTCTGAACTAGTTTGCTAAACTGCTAAAGTAGTGAATCAATTTGCTTAACTAACGTGTCAAACTATTTTGTTGAAATAGTGTTTCGAGCCTTAACCAGTGTGCATAAATTATCTTGAAAAACGTGTGTTCTGAGCTTATTTCTTGCATTAGTGGGCTAAACTACTGTGTTAAACTCGTGTGCGGAACTATACTGAGATTATGGCAGCATCGAGTGATCTCATTCATTGTCCAATATGTCTAGAGGTGTACCGGCAGCCAAGGGCTTTGCCTTGTCTTCATACGTTCTGTCAGACATGTTTACAAGAGTTCATAGACGGAGCAGCAAACAAAGGCAATATAACGTCTGGGATTGATTGCCCAGTATGTCGACGGACTATACATCCTCCTAGCGCGGACTATACATCCTCCTAGCGCGGACTATACATCCTCCTAGCGCGGACTATACATCCTCCTAGCGCGGACTATACATCCTCCTAGCGCGGACTATACATCCTCCTAGCGCGGACTATACATCCTCCTAGCGCGGACTATACATCCTCCTAGCGCGGATCATTTTCATAAATGGGCAACACAGTTTGAACAGAACCATATAATCGTATCATTGATTGATAGCCAACATAGTCAAGACAAACAGGCTACATCGACAGTACATCTGAAAGAAGAAGAAGGAGAAGAAGACGAACGAGATTATGGTCAAGACAAACAAGCTACACTGTTAACATATGGGCCACCTCCACCACATGGCCCACCTTCGGCACACTATGGACCACAACCACCGCATGGGCCACCACCACATGGGCCACCACCACATGGGCCACATGGACCACATTCGCATCCCCATCGCCTTCCAGGTCATGACGGGCCGTTCTTCAGAGGTAAATGTCCGCATTGCTTGAGATTTTTTAAGAACAAATCATACATTTTATTATTCTTAATGTAATATGCCCTAGTGGTTACACTTGTTTATTAGCAGAATTGAGCGAGGATATCATAGTCATCTAAATAAAGATGCTACAAATACAGAATAAGCAGGCGTCATCGCTACATTTACCTTTGTTTTGTTCACTCATTTCATATAGATATTTACCTATATATACAGTTCCACATGTACTAACCATATATCATATTTATTATAAAGGCCCGCATCCTCATGGTAGGCATCACCCGCCACCACACCACGGAGGCAGATTCCACCCTCCACATGGCCCACACCGACATCGACCACCACATTGCGGACGTGGACGTGGACGTGGTTTTGGTCCACCACCTGTATAGCGTACAATAACCACAGAGAACAATAACGTACATGGACCACCACCTGTATAGCGTACAATAACCACAGAGAACAATAACGTACATGGACCACCACCTGTATAGCGTACAATAACCACAGAGAACAATAACGTACATGGACCATCACCTGTATAGTTACCACAGAGAACAATAACGTACATGGACCACCACCTGTATAGCGTACAATAACCACAGAGAACAATAACGTTCATGGACCACCACCTGTATAGCGTGCAATAACCACAGAGAACAATAACGTACATTGACCATCACCTGTATAGCGTACAATAACCACAGAGAACAATAACGTACATGGACCACCACCTGTATAGTGTACAATAACCACAGAGAACAATAACGTACATGGACCACCACCTGTATAGCGTAAAATAACCACAGAGAACAATAACATACATTGACCACCACCTGTATAGCGTACAATAACCACAGAGAACAATAACGTACATGGACCACCACCTGTATAGCGTACAATAACCACAGAGAACAATAACGTACATGGACCATCACATAAGCGACATGGTCAACATCAAGCTTCATTTTCCCTTTGACTATGGCGGATATAAACCACCCAAGATGTTACTATTCAAGTGACCATATATCGACCTGCAGACTTGCAAACTGGGTACACGCCTGCGTAATCAACTCATGAAATGGCGGTCCAAGGGCCAAACACATGTTTGATGACATTTTCTGTAGAACTTGGCATCCATGCTTATTAAAGCCTTTATAGAGTTCCAATCACGATAAGGGGTTGGGGATGGATGGGGAGGGGTGGGCGCGATGTGAGCTTAACTTTTGTTCCTGGTCGTAAATAACTAAGGCAAAGGTCAAATGAGTGCAACAGTGACTTGTCCAACCGTTATTAAGGCATATTATTAATGTCCATTCAGTAATTGATGTTTGTAATTGTTCTAAAATAGTTAGATACTGAACTGAAATGGATTAAATAACAACAAATATGGTACCTGAAGTGGAGGTCAGATAAGTGCAAAAGTCTTTATTCTCTAGTTGTATACAGATACCGAATGATAATTATGATTTTGCGAGATTAATGACTGCAAACAGTGCATTCACTGAAAGCAACATACACAAACAAGAGAGAAAAGTAGCAGACCCGGTTTTATTGAGTCTGTTCATGAGAGGTAATGTAAGAGCAACACCTATCGCGCCCACTAGCACCAGCTTAAATTGTAAAATTCAATATAATTACAATAGGCCATGTTCTGGAGAATGCATATAAATATGGAACCTTATCTATTAAACACTATAAAATTGGTATTAACCCATAGCCCGCTGTGAATGTATAATGGACTGTCCTTTCTTTGAATTTGGATCAGTCCATTTATGTTAAAAGGGGTGTTTTAGTTAAATGACTGAGGAGCTGCCAGACAGTGTAAACCCTGATCAGCCTGCGAGTACTCGCTGGCTGATCTGGGTTTACACTGGCTGCAAAGGCTGTTGTAGTCGCCCTTAGCAGGCTATGAGTTAATAGACAATAAAATCGAAGCACAGCAAGTACTGTAAAACATACATTACACTATAATATGAAACAATAGAGTATTTTCATGTCAATATTAATTTGATTTTAAACATAATTTAAAATGACATGCTTGACGAGATCGTCATACATCGGCAGTCTGTTACTTTAAACTGTAATATAGTCAAAGGAATGTTAATATAATTTAATCAAAGTACTGATTGTACTGCAAACAAAATACCTATTCACACTAAATAACATATAACATTCATTGTCAAAATAGGTGTTAATAATGTGCCGTGATATTGACTCAGTTTCAATTGCATAGCATGTGCAGCATCATGATTATATTATCATGATTTGAGTACAAAACAATACAGCCCACTGTACGAAAAGAATCGAGAAAGAAAGACAATCTCAATAATTTCGTTTACACCATTTTATATCCAAATCGTGGTTACCATCAAAGTTACTTGTAGGATTAAATACCAAATGTAAATACCAAATGTGTGTTAATTGACATCAGATAAGAATGTTGGTCTGCGGAAGATTACAAGATTGATTGATCTGCAGGGAACACAATGACATGTCGTTAATGTTTAAATGGTACATGCCTAATGTAAAAACGTTTCTAACGTATTCTTAATGTGTTGGCACTCTGTCTTCAAAATCGATGTAGAGGAAACTAGGATTACATAATATTTGTTCGCCTAATCTCAAAATATGTTGTATCTTTGTGTTTTTTCCCCAAATCCTGTATCATTCACACTGCCTTCCGTTAATTCCAAAATTATTTCATAGTAACTTATTTTAATTACTAGTATATTAATTTGACCAACACCAGGGTTCGATAAATAAACGTATTTGTGTGTTGTTAGTTTTGTTTATTCATGCATCGTAATTACGGTGCATTATGTAATTACCCACCTCAATCTTCGACCCACATTTCCACCACCCCAAACTCATTGGTGGTAAAGCAGGGTTAGGTTGCACCATCAACTGATTTGTGTGTGTGTGAGGAGTGGGACTATTATTTTGTTTAAAAGTTTCTGTGTTACACTACCATTAAAAAATGTTAGCTTTGCAATATGTTGGTGAGAGGTGAGAAGGCGTACGTTGTATGGTGATTTTGAGCTGAACTTCCAACCCTTTCATTTCCAACAAACATACAAGGCCCATCGTACGTAGGTTTGTTTGTTTGGTGTTTGACGTGTTTTGCAGCATATTTAAGACTCTATATGGCAGTTGGTTTGTAGTGGTGGCGGCAGATCACATACTTTTTCATGGGTTGAACCATTACTATATACATCCCACTATCCATAAGTATGGACACTTTCTCGCTTACAAGTCGAGATCCCAGCGGGAGTTGAACCAAGTGGTTAGAGGCGAGAAGGCGTAGGTTGTATGGTGGTCGTATATTGTCAGCCAAACGGAAGCATTGATGCGAACGTACGCAGTCAGCATCTTGCTTTGAATTCTGATCAAATATTTGGATATTACAAGTGAGACAGACAGGGGATAAATAAACAGATGACCGAAGGAAGGACTGACGTATAAACAATAAGTCAGCCATGCTAGGCAATTTATTACTTACAAATATAGATGAAAACTTCATTCTTTGGTTAATAATATACAGTTGTGTGAATTAATGCACATAAATACGTTTCACATTGAATTCCATTCGTACGGATATTGAAAACAAGAGTGAAAAGTTGTCACAAAATACGGTTTTGATTAAAATCTAACCGGGAGATATTCCGTGGTGACATTTGGGTCTGGTTTATCGTTTCTGACTCATATAGCTAATGTGTATTGATGGCGCATACAGCAGCTAATGTGTATTAATGGCGCATACAGCTAACGTATATTGATGGCGCTTACAGCATATAGCTAATGTGTATTGATGGCGCATACAGCTAATGTGTATTGATGGCGCATACAGCTAACGTATATTGATGGCGCATACAGCTAACGTGTATTGACGACGCATATAGCTAGTGTGTGTTGATGGCGCATACAGCTAACGTGTGTTGATTGCGCATACAGCTATGTGTGTTGACAGTGCATATAGCTAATGTGTATTGATGGCGCATACAGCTAACGTATATTGATGGCGAATACAGCTAACGTGTATTGACGGCGCATATAGCTAGTGTGTGTTAATGGCGCAAACAGCTAACGTGTGTTGATGGCGCATACAGCTAACGTGTGTTTATGGCGCATCCAGTTAATGTGTGTTGATGGCGCATACAGTTAATGTGTGTTGATTGCGCATACAGCTAATGTGTGTTGATATTCAGGGCGCATAAAGTTAATGCGTATTGATGGTGCATACAGCTAATGCGTATTGATGGCTCATACAGCTAATGCGTATTGATGGCGCATACAGCTAATGCGTATTGATGGCGCATACAGCTAATGCGTATTGATGGTGCATACAGCTAATGCGTATTGATGGTGCATACAGCTAATGCGTATTGATGGCGCATACAGCTAATGCGTATTGATGGCGCATACAGCTAATGCGTATTGAAGGTGCATACAGCTAATGCGCAGTGATGGTGCACACAGCTAATGCGCAGTGATGGTGCACACAGCTTATGCGTATTGATGGTGCATACAGCTAATGCGTAGTGATGGTGCATACAGCTAATGCGTATTGATGGTGCATACAGCTAACGCGTATTAATGGCGCATACAGCTAACCTGTGTTGATGGACCATACAGCTAATGCGTAGTGATGGTGCATACAGCTAATGCGTATTGATGGTGCATATAGCTAATGCGTATTGATGGTGCATACAGCTAATGCGTAGTGATGGTGCATACAAATGTGTATTGATATTCAGGGCGCATAAAGTTAATGCGTATTGATGGCGCATACAGCTAATGCGTATTGATGGTGCATACAGCTAATGCGTAGTGATGGTACATACATCTAATGCGTATTGATGGTGCATACAGCTAATGCGTAGTGATGGTACATACAGCTAATGTGTAGTGATGGCGATACAGCTAATGCGTATTGATGGTGCATACAGCTAACGCGTATTAATGGCGCATACAGCTAACCTGTGTTGATGGCCCATACAGCTAATGCGTAGTGATGGTGCATACAGCTAATGCGTATTGATGGCGCATACAGCTAACCTGTGTTGATAGTGCATACAGCTAATGCGTTTTGATGGCGCATACAGCTAACTTGTGTTGATAGTGCATACAGCTAATGCGCATTGATGGTGCATACAGCTAATGCGTAGTGATGGTACATACAGCTAATGCGTAGTGATGGTGCATACAGCTAATGCATGTTGATGGCGCATACAGCTAATGCGTAGTGATGGTGCATACAGCTAATGTGTATTGATGGTGCATACAGCTAATGCGTATTGATGGCGCATACAGCTAACCTGTGTTGATAGTGCATACAGCTAATGCGTATTGATGGCGCATACAGCTAATGTGTATTGATGGCGCATACATCTAACGTGTATTGATGGCGCATACTTGATGGCGCATATAGCTCATGTGTATTGATGGTGGATATATAGTTTATGTGTATTGATGGTGGATATATAGTTTATGTGTATTGATGGCGCTTGTAGTACGGTCGGTAATATTGTCTCTGATAAACGCATAGCAGTAAATCGTTTAATTTGGGATAAACAAAGGTGTGGCGCTTTACCATACTCCCATGCCGATAAGTCGAATTTATTTCACACCAGTATAATTCTAACAACTCTCTTTCTGTCTTTTTACCCATATGACAACCCATATTTCCACTGTTGTACACAAAACAGTTGCTTTAATACAAGAAAATCTGGTATATAGAAACCAATACATCTGTATTCAGTAGATGTGGAGTCCAAAAAAGCCATATTCCGTATTTGTACAATGGGATTAGATGTGGAGTTCTCAAAATCCATATTCCATATGTGTACTATAGGAAGATAACTCTAACGGTAAACATCAATGAGTCAGCAACGATTTACCTCACAATTATATTTTAATTAACAGTACTGCTTTAATTCAAATGTACAACGTTTGGTTAGATTAGTGTGGTGTGAAATAAAAAATAAGTACAATACTGAATTCAACTGGACTCTTACCCAGCAGACAGAATCCATATTTGGACTCGGCATTGCCGCGGCCAAATATGGATTCTGTCTGTTGGGTACTCGTTCAATAGAATTCAGTATTGTACTCAACACTGTTAAATAACCTCATAATATTTTTTAATATGTACGATATTTGAATGTATCAACAGCTTTATAGTTAAAATACATTTCAGGCGTGATACAACATTCAAAATTATCGTGTTTCTTTTAACCATGTTTGCTTGTCTACGATCCAGACAACCCCCATGTTGCCTGACCATCAAGTTTTCTGATCATTATGTTGTCTGACAATAATGTGGACTGACCATCATGTTGTCTGTCTATCATGCTGTATATCATGTTGCATGATCATTATGTTGTCTAACCATTATTGTGTATATCATGTTGTTTGGCCACCATGATGTCTATCATGTTGGCTGACCATCATGTTGTCTGATCATTATGTTGTCTGACAATAATGTGGACTGACCATCATGTTGTCTGACCATCATGTTGTCTATCATGATGTCGCTCGATCATGATGTCGCTCGATCATGTTGTCAGAGACCATTATGTTGTCTGAACCACATGTTGTCTATCATGTTGACTAACCATGATGTTGTTGCACCATCATATTTCCTGACCATTATGTTGTGTAGCCACCATGTTATCTGACCATCATGTTGTCTATCATTTTGCCTAACCATCATGTTGTCTGACCTTTTTGGGCCCTGTCCCAATTTGAGTAAACTGATTTTTCCACTTATTTTGCTCTTAGTAATGGGTTTTAAACCAGTCTATTTTCGCGGCTACCATTATATAACGACGTTTTTCATTGGACTAGAGGTCGAGCACGTCTTAATGAACCAAATGAATGAAAAGGACCGCATGGACACGTTTATATAAGGCATGTTAAACAAATATCAAAAAATGATATTATTCATTCCCTTCAGAACTTGCCACATTGACTAAATAGCTGTAAATGGAGAATATTAATTTGTATTCCCTTCAGAACATGCCGGCATTCTACTAAATATGTTGTTAATTGAAAAATATTATTTTTCATTCCCTTCAGAACTTGAAACATTGAACGTGTCCATTTTTCAAAAAATGCGAAAAATTCGTAAATCACAAAGACGATCTGTGTCCACATTTCCAAAAACTTGATATTTTACCCCCAAAAAGTAATCCAAGCCCCTTTTTCTATGTATTTGTCCCCAAAGGAGACCCTTTCCCCGGAATATACCTTCCATGTGTCACATTATTAAACTTTTAAAATGTGGACACGGCTCTATAAGGCGGTGTGTCCACATTTTAAAAAAAGACACTTTTCTTAGGAAAAACATACTTTTTCAAAATGTGGACACGCCACCTTATAGAGGCGTGTCCACATTTTAAAAAAGACACTTTTCTTAGGAAAAACATACTTTTTCAAAATGTGGACACGCCGCCTTATAGAGGCGTGTCCACATTTTAAAAAAGACACTTTTCTTAGGAAAAACATACTTTTTTAAAATGTGGACACGGCTCTATAAGGCAGTGTGTCCACATTTGTAAAAAGTATGTTTTATTGACAAAAGTGAATTTTTGCAAATGTGGACACGGCTCTATAAGGCCGCGTGTCCACATTTTAAAAAAGTATGTTTTTCCTAAGAAAAGTGTCTTTTTTTAAAATGTGGACACGGCTCTATAAGGCGGCGTGTCCACATTTTGAAAAAGTATGTTTTTCCTAAGAAAAGTGTCTTTTTTAAAATGTGGACACGGCTCTATAAGGCGACGTGTCCACATTTTGAAAAGTTATGTTTTTCCTAAGAAAAGTGTCTTTTTTTAAAATGTGGACACACCGCCTTATAGAGCCGTGTCCACATTTTAGAAGTTGTTATAATGTGATACATGGAAGGTATATTCCGGGGAAAGGGTCTCCTTTGGGGACAAATACATAGAAAAAGGGGCTTGGATTACTTTTGGGGGGTAAAATATCAAGTTTTTGGAAATGTGGACACAGATCATGTTGTTGAAATAGGCATTTTTGCCTGTTTCGGAAATGTGGACACAGATCATGTTGTTGAAATAGGCAATTTTGCCTGTTTTGGAAATGTGGACACGTAAGGTGATGATGAATTGCGGTGTCTTGGCCGTTTTTAAAATCTGGTCAGTTTCACTGTTGCAAAACATGAAGGGAATGAAAAGGAATTTATCCCAACAAATTGGAGGGAATGAATAATATGAAACCCTTAAATTCGCACAGACGTTTCGACAACAGTTTGAAGGGAATGAATAACATCAAACCCTTAAATTAACACAGACGTTTCAACAAAAAACTGAAGGGAATGAATAACGGAAATATACTCTTTTTGTTGAATGCTGCAAGTTCTGAAGAGAATAAAAAAATATGTATCCATTTACAGCTATTATGTCAATGTTGCATGTTCTGAAGGGAATGAAAAAAGAACATAAATTATCTCAATTTAACGGTAATTCTATCAAGGTTGCAGTATCTGAAGGAATGAAAACTATTTTATACGGAAATATAGCTCTTTTTGTAGTTATACGGAAATATCAGAACACTGCACCACAGTAGTAAAAGTGCCATGAATATGTCTACGAACTAGGCCTATGTCCTTGTGATGACACAATTGTAAAGGCATTTAATTTCATTCACATACAATTGTTGACTGCGTCCCTTGCTGAAGCGGTATAGTTCATTCATCGAGTTTATGGTTCGTAAACCAGAATGTTATCGCGCGCTTATTAGTTTAAATTGACCAATTAAAACGATTGTTGCATAATTCTGACTGGTTTACAACGGACTTTACCTCGATGTTGTCTGCTAAGATGGCTGCGTCAGAAAAATAAGAAAAAGTGCAGTTGTCAACATAAATTGCATATTTCGAACATAAAACGATCCTTGAAGGTAATTTAATTGACGCAGTAACACTACACCTGTATTAGTGTTACATATTTTATGTTTCGTCTCGTCCAGAATCACCGACTTTTTCCAGAATGATCGATCGATGTTGAACATATTTTTTTTTTATAAAGGGTCAATTTCGGAAAATGGTCAAATACGGCTTGGTCTAAAAACGGTTAAACATGTCAATAAAATCATTTTTGGATATTTTTTTAACATGTGGACACACCGCCTTATATGAATGTGTCCACTTTTTCAATATTAAGTAGCCAAAACTTAAAAAAAAACACTTTAAAAAAAGTCTCAAAATCAGTTTACTCAAATTGGGACAGGGCCCCTTTTTGTTGTTTGACCATCATGTTGTCGGACCATTATGTTGTCTGACCATCCTTTTGTCTGTCCATTATGTTGTCTGACCATCATTTCGTCCGACCATTATATTTTCTGACAATCATGTTGTCTGACCATTATTTTGTCTGACAATCATGTTGTCTGACCATTATTTTGTCTGACCATTATGTTGTCTGACCATTATGTTCTTTGAACATCATGTTGTATATCATGTTGCCTGACCATTATGTTGTCGGACCATCATGGTGCCTAACAATCATGTTGTTTGAATATCATGTCATCCGACCAATATGTTGTCTGACCATTATGTTGTCTGACCATAATTTTGTCTGACCATTATGTTGTCTGACACTCATGTTGTTGAACATCATGTCGTCTGACCATTATGTTATCTGACCATTATGTTCTTTGACCATGATGTTGAATATCATTTTTGAGAAATCGTCAGTAATATGGCAGATAATCACGATG
Organism: Cyrtodaria siliqua; assembly: GCA_037043455.1. Classification (NCBI taxonomy): domain Eukaryota; kingdom Metazoa; phylum Mollusca; class Bivalvia; order Adapedonta; family Hiatellidae; genus Cyrtodaria; species Cyrtodaria siliqua. The sequence goes on from JAWPHD010002218.1 coordinate 168,146, forward strand.
ATAGAACGGTATCATAATTATATGAACTTGAAAACTATGTTTATATAATGTACTGTTAAGAAAATAAAACAATAATCTAATAATGTCTTTTTTTAAATCTTTATTACGATAATTTACATATTCGAGTTCTGTTTAGTTATAACAAAACTCATTACAAAATACAATTTATAATTTAATAGATAACTTGGATTATTCTTATTTTTCTGTCTGGCTCAAAAAGGAACATGGAATTTAATTTTGCTCAATTCACAGCATTGAATACTGAGTTTAACTGTTGCGAGTAGACAGTAACGTATATATGTATTATGATTTGTACAGACACATCATGCACATAATATCATTATTCAGGAGTTCGTTGCCAAACAGGGAATGCTTTTGAATTTTGACTATATAACGTAATATATCAGAATTTTGAAATTTTATAATGACAGGGATGAGTTCTCTAACTCAATGTGTGAAGTTTTTAAGTTGATTGGATAATAGTTCAGAATTAATATTATTATTATTTTTATAATATTTTACAGATTCTGTGAACATCTGACTTTGAGAATACCAATATATATTTGAGGACACATTTTGTGAGAATCTTCAACTTGAGAACTATTGGAGAATTTTATTGGAAAACTGTAATAGTTTGTAACATGTTTATGAGAATCTTAAATTTGAGAACTATTGGAGAATTTTATTGGAGAACTGTAACAGTTTGCAACATGTTTTATGAGAATCTTAAATTTGAGAACTATTGGGGAATTCTATTGGAGAACTGTAATAGTTTGTAACATGTTTTATGAGAATCTTAAATTTGAGAACTATTGGAGAATTTTATTGGAGAACTGTAATAGTTTGTAACATGTTTTATGAGAATCTTAAATTTGAGAACTATTGGAGAATTTTATTTGAGAACTGTAACAGTTTGCAACATGTTTTATGAGAATCTTAAATTTGAGAACTATTGGAGAATTTTATTGGAGAACTGTAATAGTTTGTAACATGTTTTATGAGAATCTTAAATTTGAGAACTATTGGAGAATTTTATTGGAGAACTGTAATAGTTTGTAACATGTTTTATGAGAATCTTAAATTTGTATTGGAGAAATTTATTGGAGAACTGTAATAGTTTGTAACATGTTTTATGAGAATCTTAAATTTGAGAACTATTGGAGAATTTTATTGGAGAACTGTAATAGTTTGTTTTATGAGAATCTTAAATTTGAAAACTATTGGAGAATTTTATTGGAGAACTGTAATAGTTTGTTGAGACTACTGAACTTGAGTTTAAAAATATTAGAACGTGTATTCAAATAATTGAGAATATGGGATATCTGACCATGAGAGTATCACACTGTATCGTTAGCTTGAACTATTTGAGAGCTTTATTTGAGAACTTGACACTATTTGGGAACTTAAATAGTGTGTTGAGACTATTGGACTTGAGATAGATGAAGAAAAAGTGAGTAACGTATAACACGAATCATTTCGCCAATAACAATCATAAAAAATCATACAATCTTTAATCTTAACTATAGGAACAGCTCAAAACCATTTGCTTACTAATGTTTTCGCCGTTCAGTACGCAGTACTTTGATTCTTTATATGTTGTGTTTTTTTCAAATATGAACGAGATCAATCGCGATCGGAACACTCGTTCTTTAAGATGTTGCGATTTTATCGGTAATGTAACAGGAGTGTGATTTAAAACACGAACAATAAAACCTACCTACCCTATTCTAACTTAACGGCGCCGTCTAATCTAATTTGCCACGCATCGTCTGTAATGTTGTTTGAAAAACTAAAATATGCACAATTAGTCCCTAGACCAAATAAAACAGACCAGTGCACATTATCAATAAAGTTAACTCAATTTAATTAGGAAATAGCTATCCCCAAATCCTGATTTCAGGATTAATCCTGATATTTTATCAACCCTGCAACGAATTCTCGGTAGGCGGGTTCACTACCTGGTATTTTAAATGTAATGTGCCCTTCCTCTCTGTAAGTGTCACCCTTGCTCTCTTCTCTCTTTAATGTGTCACCTTTCCCCCTCTGTAATTTGTCACCCTTTTTCTCTGTAATGTATCATCCTTTCTCTCTTTAATATGTCATCCTTCCTCTGTTATGTGTCACACTTCCCCTCTGTAATGTGTGACTGTCGCCCTTTCTCTCCTTAATGTGTCATCCTTCCCCTCTGTAATGTGCCACCCTTTCTCTCTGCAATGTGTCACCCTTTCCCCTCTGTAATGTGCCACCCTTCCTCTGTAATGTGTCACGCTTCCCCTCTGTAATACGCCACCCTTTCAATCTGTAATGTGCCACCATTCCCCTCTGTAATATGTCACCATTCCTCTGTAATGTGTCATCCTTCCTCTGTAATGTGTCACCCTTCCATTTTGTAATGTGTCACCCTTCCTTCCACTCTGTAGTGTGCCACCCTTTCTCTCTGTAATGTGTCACCCTTTCTCTCTTTAATGTGTCACCCTTCCCCTCTGTAATGTGTCACCCTTTCTCTCTTTAATGTGTCACCCTTCCCCTCTGTAATGTGTCACCCTTCCCCTCTGTAATGCGTCACCCTTTCTCTCTTTAATGTGTCACCCTTCCCCTCTGTAATATGTCACCCTTCCCCTCTGTAATGTGTCACCCTTCCCCTCTGTAATGTGTCACCATTTCTCTCTTTAATGTGTCACCCTTCCCCTCTGTAATGTGTCACTCTTCCTTCCTGTTAGGCAGAAAATAGGTTTGTTTCCGCTAAAGCATTGAAAAACAAGAGGCCCAAGAGGGCCTGTGGACGCTCTACTGGCTAAAGATGAAGTTTATGTATAAGGGGCCATAACCCTTTCAAAAATGATTCAAGCGGAAAATGGCGATGACATATGCAACTAGGCTTGGTACTGATCATCCCTGCCCAGTTTTGTTGAAATCCAGCCAGAGGTTCAGGAGAACTAATCTGCCAAATTTAGTGTATAAAACCTTTAATCCAGGGTCATAACTCTGCCAAAATTCATTCAACTGGAACACGACAATGAAATGCGCAAATAGGCTTGGTTCTTATCATCCCTGCCAAGATTCGTTGAAATCCGGCCAGGGGATCAGGAGAATTAGTTGAGACAAAGTGTGTGCAATAAAACCTTAAAAGGGCCCAAAATCATTCAACCAGAACGCGGTAATGACAGGTGCAACTAGGCTTGGTACTGATCATCCCCGCCAAGATTTGTTGAAATCCGACAAGGAGTTCATAAGAGTCTAACTTGGACAAAGTTTGTGTATTAAAACATTTAAAGGGCCATAACTTTGCCAAACATCATTCAACCGGAATATGGCGATGATATGCACAACTAATCTTGATACTGATCATCATTGTCAAGTTTCGTTGAAATCCAGGCAGAGGTTTAGGAGCACTAGCCCAGAAAAGGTTTTGTATAAAAAAGCTTCAAAGGGTCATTACCAATCCACGCCATCCGATAGTTGAATGACAAGACTCCGCAAAAAATATGTAAACCGGAACACGACTATGATATGCACAACTAAGCTTGGTGCTGATCATCCCTGCAAAGTTTCGTTGAAATCTGGCGATGGGTTCAGGAGAACTAGTCCAGACAAAGTTTGCTATTTAAAGCCTTTAAAGAGCCACAACTCTGCCAAACATCATTAAACTGGAACACGGCGATGATATGCACACCTAGACCTGGAACTGATCATTCCTAAAAAGTTTCACTGAAATCCAGCAAAATGAAGGCCCTTTCGTCTTGATGAGGCCAAAATATAGCATATTCAGAAAAGCAAGGACTCCGGTGTAAATGGTATATTCTGGCTGGTTTTCGAACTTGTCCGAGCTTTCATTGATAAGTCAACAATCTGGTAAAACTGGTAAAGATCTGATGAAAAATGAAGGCCCTACCGTCTTAACGAGGCATTTTTAATATAGCATTTTAACTAAATAAAGGGCCAAAACTCCGCTGTTACTCATCCGATCTGGCGGGTTTTCGAACTTTTCCAAGCTTTCATTGACATTAACAATCTTTTAAAGATTGGTAAAGATCGGTTGAAAAATGAAGGCTCTATCGTCGTAACGAGGTCAAAGTAACGGACGACGGACAACTCGCCATTCCATAGCTCTGCTGGCCCTTGGCCATTAGAGCTAAAATTAAGGTAGGTAGGTTTTATTTTTCGTTTTTTTAAATCACACTCCTGCTACATTTCCGATAAAATCGCAACATCTTAAAAACGAGTGTTCCGATTGATCGCATCATCATAATGAAAAAAACACAGCATATAATAGAAAAAGCACTGCATATCATTAGAAATGAACCACGTATGAAGCCGTTTGTACCGAATGTAATGCAATTGAAACCACCGAATATAAAGACGTATTCACCACGTATATTAAAATATGTATCACATATAAAGTCAACAGAAGCACAGCATATAAATACAAACCTAATTCATATAATGTTCGAAGGACCTCATATATCAGATAAACTACTGCATATAATAATCAATGCAATGCATATAATGATAACTGGACTGCATAATTATATAGAGGATATTTGTTGTTTTGGAGTGAATAACATATTTTATTTTATCGAGAAGTGAGAAAACTTTATATTTTTACGAATGCGAAGCATGAGTGAAAATATAAATGTTTTCTCACTTCGAGATGAAATAAAATATGTTATTCACGACAAAACAACAAATTTTATTTTTATTTTATGATTTTACAAATTATTTAAGCAATTTCAGTAACTAAACCGTTTTACACACGCATCTTTTCTAGTCACGATGACGTAATGAAACGTTACAACTTTTCTGAAACCATTAACATCACAGAAAGAAAGTAATTATTTAACAGTATAGCAGTATATGAGTATAGTAGGAATATCTTGTGATCCGTGTTACTGTTCATGCATTTGTGTTGGTTGTACATTAAAAAAGTAGTCCCGGCAGCTACTGTGGAAATAAAACTCTATATTCCACAGTGTGGAATAACACTTTTATTTCACTGATAAAACACAGTATTTCATTGATTATCATAAAATAAAATGGTTTATCTACTACATACACTGACTTATATATCTCATATAATGATTAATCTACTGCATATAAATACTTTTCTACCACATCTAAAGATTTATTTACCACATATAATTAAAAATGCACTGCATATAAAGGGGAATGCACTGAATATATCAATCGGCAACATCATAAGACAGTCATGGCGTTCCATAATTATATTGTTTGTCCATCATGTTATATATCATGCTGTCTGACCATCATGTTGTTTGACCATGCTTTCTGACCATCATGTTGTCTGACCATGCTGTCTGACCATCATTTTGTCTGATCATCATGTTGTCTATCATGTTGTGTGATTATCATGTTGTCGATCATGTTGTGTGATTATCATGTTGTCGATCATGTTGCTTGACCATCATGTTGCCTGGCCATCATGTTGTCTGACCATCATGTTGTCTGACCATTATGTTGTCTGTCATGTTGCCTGACCATTATGCTGTCGTACCATCATATTGTCTGACATTATGTTGTCTGTCCATCATGTTATCTGACAATTATGTTGTCTATCATATTGCCTGACCATCATGTTGTTTGACCATCATGTTGTCTGACCATTATGTTGTCTGATCATCAAATTGTCTATCATAATAATAATAATAATAATAATATCTATCATGTTTTCTGACCATCATGTTGTTTGACGATCAAGTTGTCTGACCATCATGTTGCTTGACCATCATGTTGTTTGCCAATCATGTTGTCTGACCAGCATGCTGTCTGACCATCATGTTGCCTGACCATCTTGTCGTCTGACCATCATGTTGTCTGACCATCATGTTGTCTGACCATGATTTGTCTGACCATCATGTTTGTTGAATATTATGTCTGACCATCATGTTGTATATTAATTTTCCAAAACATCATTGTGTCAGACCATCATGTTGTCTGACCATCATGTTGTCTGACCATCATGTTGTCTCACCCACATTTGTGTGTCCAAAATGGTTGACAATAGGGGTACCACCTTGTAACGGGCAGTGGCAAGCAGACCACAGGAGGTTTTAAAAGGTTTTTGGGTGCACCAAACCTCACTCCTAACATATTGTCATCAAAATTAAACGCGTTATAAAGAAATCCCCGCCATGTTATATATTATAACAAACAAGGCAGCATTAATTGGCAATATAAGTAAATCACAAGGATGATCATGTATATAAATATAAAAACAAAAGCCTAGATACAGCTAGAGAGCACGTAGTCAAAGTATATGGTAACCGTACAGCCCAATAGCTATGGCTCGGCGTTAACCTGAACTAGAGTGTACTCGTACCGTGTGTACTCGTACCTGACTGGTTTAATAATTAATGCGAGACATTGTATTTTGAGAATCGTGACAGAGCTGCATGTTTTTCTATTAAATAGACACACGGAAATATTGATCTTTCAAAATAAAGGCGATGTCACTGTAGCGTTTTTAACACACATTATGAAAATTCAAATGATCTTTCAGAATATCTTAAATAGTTCAACACAAATAAGTTTAGAATAATACTAATTTTTGGGTACGTATAATACATCAGTAAGCATTCATGCATCAGTAATTATTAATACGTCAATAAGTATTAATGCATATGTTAGCGTTAATGAATCAGTAAGCAGTAATGCATCAGTAGGTATTAATGCATCATTAAGTATCAATGCATCAGTAAGAAGTAATGCATCGGTAAGTTTAATGCATCATTAATCAGTAATGCATCAGTAAGTATTAATGCATCAGTAAGTATCAATGCATCAGTAAGTAGTAATGCATCAGTAAGTATTAATGCATCATTAATCAGTAATGCATCAGTAAGTATTAATGCATCATTAAGTATCAATGCATCAGTAAGAAGTAATGCATCGGTAAGTTTAATGCATCATTAATCAGTAATGCATCAGTAAGTAGTAATGCATCAGTAAGTATTAATGCATCAGTAAGTATTAATGCATCATTAATCATTAATGCATCAGTAAGTATTATTGCATCATTAATCAGTAATACATCAGTAAGTATTAATGCATCATTAAGTATCAATGCATCAGTAAGAAGTAATGCATCGGTAAGTTTAATGCATCTATAATCAGTAATGCATAAGTAAGTATTAATGCATCAGTAAATAGCAATGCATCAGTAAGTATGAATGCATCAGTAAGTACTAATGCATCATTAATCAGTAATGCATCAGTAAGTATTAATGCATTATTAATCAGTAATGCATCAGTAAGTATAAATACATCATTAAGTATCAATGCATCAGTAAGAAGTAATGCATCGGTAAGTTTAATGCATCATTAAGTATCAATGCATCAGTAAGAAGTAATGCATCGGCAAGTTTAATGCATCATTAATCAGTAATGCATCAGTAAGTATTAATGCATCAGTAAGTAGCAATGCATCAGTAAGTATTAATGCATCAGTAAGTATTAATGCATCGTTAATCAGTAATACATCAGTAAGTATTAATGCATCATTAAGTATCAATGCATCAGTAAGAAGTAATGCATCGGTAAGTTTAATGCATCATTAATCAGTAATGCATAAGTAAGTATTAATGCATCAGTAAATAGCAATGCATCAGTAAGTATTAATGCATCAGTAAGTACTAATGCATCATTAATCAGTAATGCATCAGTAAGTATTAATGCATCATTAATCAGTAATGCATCAGTAAGTATAAATGCATCATTAAGTATCAATGCATCAGTAAGAAGTAATGCATCGGTAAGTTTAATGCATCATTAAGTATCAATGCATCAGTAAGAAGTAAGTATTAATGCATCATTAATCAGTAATGCATCAGTAAATATTAATGCATCAGTAAGTAGCAATGCATCAGTAAGTATTAATGCATCAGTAAGTAGTAATGCATCATTAATCAGTAATGCATCAGTAAGTATTAATGCATCAGTAAGTATTAATGCATCATTAATCAGTAATGCATCAGTAAGTATGAATGCATCATTAAGTATCAATGCATCAGTAAGAAGTAATGCATCGGTAAGTTTAATGCATCATTAATCAGTACTGCATCAGTAAGTATTAATGCATCAGTAAGTAGCAATGCAACAGTAAGTAGCAATGCATCAGTAAGTAGTAATGCATCATTAATCAGTAATGCATCAGTAAGTATCAATGCATCATTAAGTATCAATGCATTAGTAAGAAGTAATGCATTTGTAAGTTTAATGCATCATTAATCAGTACTGCATCAGTAAGTATTAATGCATCAGTAAGTAGCAATGCATCAGTAAGTATCAATGCATCAGTAATTAGTAATGCATCATTAATCAGTAATGCATCAGTAAGTATTAAATGCATCAGTAAGTATCAATGCATTAGTAAGTATTAATGCATCAGTAATCAGTAATGTATCAGTAAGTATTAATGCATCAGTAAGTTTCAATGCATTCGTAAGTAGTAATGACTCAGTTGGTACTAATATATCAGTAAGTATTAATGCATCAGTAAGAAGTAATGCATCAGTAAGTATTAATGTACCAGGTATTTATACATCAGTAATTATTAAAATGTGTCAGTAAGTATAAATGCATCAGTAATTAAATGTGTCAGTAAGTATTATTGTATCAGTAAGTATCAATGCATCATTAAGCAGTAATTCATCAGTAAGTAATACAGCATCAGTAAGGATCAATGTATCAGTAAGTAAGAATGCATCAGTAAGTATTAATGAATCAGTAATGCATCAGTAAGTAATAATGCATCAGTAAGTAATAATGCATCAGTAAATATCAATGTATCAGTAAGTATTAATGCATTAGTAAGCAGTAATGCATCAATAAGTAATAATGCATCAGTAAGTATCAATGTATCAGTAAATATTAATGCATTAGTAAGTAGTAATGCATCTGTAAGCAGTAATTCATCAGTAAGTATTAATGTTTCAGTAAGTATTAATGCATCAGTAAGTGTTAACGTATCAGTAAGTATTAATGCATCAGTAAGCAGTAATGCATCAGTAAGTAATAATGCATCAGTAAGTATCAGTGTATCAGTAAGTATTAATGCATCAGTAAGTATTAATGCGTATGTATGCAGTAATTCATCAGTAAGTGTTAATGTATCAGTAAGTATTAATGCATCAGTAAGTATTAGTGTATCAGTAAGTATTAATGCATCAGTAAGCAGTAATGCATCAGTAAGTAATAATACTTCAGTTAGTATCAATGTATCAGTAAGTATTAATGCATCAGAAATTATTAATGCATCAGTAAGTATCAATATATCAGTAAGTATTAATACATCAGTACGTATCAATGTTTCAGTATGTATTAATGCATAAGTAATCAGTAATTCTTCAGTAAGTATCAATGTGTTATAAAACAAGAAGTAAAACTTTGATAAAGAAGGTATTCATTCCAACTTTATTTACCTCGAGGTATGCGTATTTACATCCAAATTCATCAATGTACTATGTTTAACGCATGGAATAGATAGGCGTGTGTGCCTTTAATAACCTCTATTTGTTCTGTTTCTTTTGTCCTTGCGTTCTAGTTTTACAAGAGAGTTCTAGTTATTGTCCTGACGTTGCAGAATCGATTAATCCGGAACATTTGCTGCGGTGTAGTTATTTCATACTGAGGTATATTTGTACACGTATTTCATTATAGGCTGATAGGTTTACCACATAGATTTGAACGAGTTGTTTAAAGCATGCGTCTAATATACAAGATAACGGTCGGGGTTATGTAATGTTTTGTAGAGTTACTAGATATATAAAACACGACACCTAAATTAAGTTTTTGACTTAAATGTTTACACAAGTTGTTTAGGACCTTACTTGAACAAGCGGGGTTAGTGGGGAAAGTTATCCCTTCCACCTCCTTTGATGGCATTACATTTGAGTATTTTTAACAGCGTGAAAATCTGCAGTGGTCTTTAATTATGGTAATACTTGTTCATGCGAAGTTACTATATTTATTGTCAAATCCGTAAAATTGTCGCGATGAATAAATGAATGAATGGTGTTTTACGGCACGTCGAACCATATATAGGTCATACTATGCGTGAAAACTGATGAAGGATGGACAAATTAAATAGTAAGTTATTAAAAACTAATGTAAAAAATATATTGTTAAAACTATTTACATAATTTTTTATATAAGAGATGATATGGTAAAAGTAACTATCTATATGAGCAATAGGTATAAGTCATTACTTTCAAATTAGGTAAGTCCTGACAAAGTTACAGTCACTCGATACAAATAGCGTCTAATTTCAAACAAGAAAACAGTGATACAAAGTATCACAAGCCGGTCAGAACAGTTACAGAAGAAAGGGGAATGAATATGATACAAATAAACGAACGGACTGAGTGTGTAGATGTTAGACTTTTTTTATTTGTAATTGTCAACAATCAAAACACATTTATCATGAAAGATTTGAGCACTAGATAAACTAGTCATCATGAGACAAAATGAACATGTTTTTAATTTTGGCATATGTGTTGTATAATGTTATAATATGAATATGATAGACATCTAAAATAGTATGTGTAATGGATCACTAAACAGAATGTTGTCTCATGATTCGGATGTGAGGAATTGGGAAAACATCATGGTTAGAATATGAAGAATTGGTAAACTATCATATTTATAAACAAAAAGACAACTTAATGATAATATAATAGCACTTGGATTGAAAGATTAGCGTCTGTCAAGGTAATCCCAGTTTTTAGCGATGTAAATTTACATAAGAAGAAAGGGTTAAACGTTATATGTTTTTTAAATTTTAAATCTGATCAGTAGTTCATGAGAATAAGTAGCAGTGGAGCAGACCTATTCAAACTCTTTAGAAGATGCTTTTGTTACAGTTTCATCAACTCTGTTTAATGATTGAAGAGGTGTTGCTTATTTTAAAATCAGACAGCACCAAAACGACATACATATATAGCTGTACACACAAACAGTTAGTAATATTCAAACACAATTTCCTTTATATTATTCTTATAATTAATATTATTTTTTGAACAAATACAAGTTATGTAGAAGAACCAGCTTTTTTTTAAAAATCAAGTTTGCCGTTTGTCCCTTTAATAAAGTTTAACATCAATCAATAATCAGTGACGATATACCGATTTGGAACCAGCTGTATTCGTATGCTGAGAACAGACTTATAGACTGTATCCCTAAAACTGATACGTAATTCAAGTAGTAGAAGACCCATACAATGCCTGTATACAAATTTGACTGTGTCCCGGTATTCTTACTAAAATACACTTGTTTTATGAACAGTAAAATGACGTTGATACACAGGCCAACATCCCATAGCAGCTTTCTGAGTCCGGGATAAATGATCGTTCTTGCATTTATTTATAACTAGCCAGGCCAATACTGTAACAGCAGATGCAATATATTGTTCCCATTTACGAATTGTGTAAGAGCGAGAGCCAAGATGCTCTCTCTGCAACCATTGCTCTGTGCTTGCACACCTGTCTAGCATGCCCTTCGTTTTATTCCCATCCTCTCTACTTCCACAGGGTATAACCATGTTTCCCATCCCTTTTCGTGCAAGTCTCTTCCAACTGTTGGTCCTTTGACTCCTTTTTCTCATAGGCCTCTAGAGACACACAGCGGACGATTATATGTGTGCGGAGGAAGTTATCAGAAGAGTATCAGAAGGTTTTCCCTTGCCCAAGCGTGTTTATTTTAAATATTATTTTATTAAAAATATTTATGGCCCCCGTATGTGGTAATTAACTTCCCTTCAAATAATGAGAAGCCATGTCTAACAATATCAACTTTCTAGAAGTTTAAACTATTTCCTAATTATTATTTACATTTATACATTATCCATGTTTCGTTTGAGCGTTGCTCACATTGTCTTATGTTTTCAATATAAACTATTACAACATTTAAAAAGTAATTAAAAAAGTCCCAGTGTTGTTCGTCAAGCACCCGTCCTTAGCAGCCAGATCTCTCCTCACTAGATAATTATCATTAACCCAAGTCTAACAGTACCAAGTCCCTAGAAGTTTAAACTGTTATTATTTACATTTATACATTATACATGTTCCGTTTGAGCGTTGCTCACATTGTTTTATGTTTTCAATATAAACTATTACAACATTTAAAAAGTAATAAAAAAGGCCAAGTACTGTTCGTCAAGCACCCATCCATAGCACCCAGGGCTCTCCTCGCTAGAGGTTCAGAGGAGAGACTCCTGTCTGAGGAGGGATGCTCGTCCACACAAAACCGCGTGAATGTTAAATAGATAAAACGTGTTGTAATATGTATATATATGAGGTGTTTCTAATAATATATGTTCTTATATAGTTTTTAGAATAGCATATACGTGTATCGTTTGCAAGTTTCTCTAGATGTGGACTTTATTATTAGTGATTACCTTTTGATGAGATGCACTTTTATTTACACTGCCTTGTCAGTTGAGCGCTGAAGACAGGCTAATAGCGAGGTGGTGTACACATACAAGTAGGTATAAAAGTCGAACAGGAAATGTAGCTTTCACAGATCACAATCAGTAAGAAGTAAGGTATAGTTAATAAGAGGTAAGTCATGGGATAACACAAACACAAACTGGTTGAAAATAGGACTACCACCTTGAACGTGCAGTGGCAAAACATGCCGCTGGGGGGTTTAAACAGGTTATATATAGTATGCACCAAACCTCACTCTTACCCTATTGTCATCCCAATAAAACGAAACAGTGTAAACAAAGATATCTCCGCTATATTATATTTTCTAACACACAATGCAGCGTTAATAGGCAATATAAGTATAACACATAGATGATCATGTATATATGAATATAAAAAAGCATAGAGAGCCAAAAAGCAAGTATTTAATGACTTGCCAGAGCAACAAGAGAACAAATCATTATGGGTACGACAATACAAGATTTAAGACAAGCATCAAACGCTACCGTCCTTTGCGAATTTCGGTAGACGTCATCATAGGTTTCACAATCTGTCTGGTCAAAGAGGAAAGCATAGTGGCAAACTGTAAATGGGTCAACCACATTCTGTGCGTTGTAAAATGATACGGTTAGGTCCTCTTTTGATACACTGTTTAACAAGTTTAATAAAGATCGTATGAAAGTGATTATGATCAAGAATCTCACGAAGTTTGCAAATCACATCACCATAAAAGTCATGTGTTGATAGTCGTTGCCGCAGAATGGTTCCTCAATATATTTTAAAAGTATTCGGGGTTACGATAATAATGTTTCGCAAAGCTTTTTCGAAGTTCTTGGTAACGGTGGCGTGCGGTAGTAGCTTCTTAGCTATCAAAAGATTACGACTATTAAAGTCCTCTAATCGACTACAAGCTCTAGAAAAACGAATAGGTATATAGGTCATAGATTATGCATTAGATTTTAAGGAAATCCCGATAAAAACACGTCGGAGTGATACGACGAACGCGGATCACCCGCAAGTGAAAATATTTCCTAGTTATGTCTAAAATGTAATGTTTGTGGACACGTAATCGTATTTTCCAATCCGAACAGGATTGAGAGATATTTGTTTGTTAATATTTACACCCTTAAAAAATAAAAACATGTATGGAGTTTGGTATATTTTAGTTATAAAATCAGCTTTTTAATGCGAAAGTATGTTGATAAAGTCGTTCTAAATTGAAGAAAACCGTTTCTTTCTTTGTTTATTAGCAATTTTTAATATCTGTTTTAACGGATTTACAGCACCCATCCTTCTTCTAGATAACAACGTAGTTTGCATGCGTTAAAACACCCGAGTATGAATGAAGTATTGCGTGATCTATATGTGGTGTCACAATTTTAGGGAAAGATTGACGGCGGATAAAAACATTTGGTGATACGGACGAAATTGGAGTTTCGGATTCGGATAAAACGAACAATGGTGAATATAATAGGATTTCATTATTATGGTCATATTGCATAGGCGTAGGAGCCGGAGTGGGTGGGGGCAGTGGGGGCCACACACACACACAAACGCACGCACGCACGCACACACACACACACACACATACTCCCTCCCCAATAATTGAAACGTTACTACGCATATGTATTGATAGTTAATAGGATGTATTTTATGTCTTCATCGAATATGGAATCATTGTCTCCCTCCACCACCAAAAAAAATCGACCGTCATATATATAACCTTACATGTGTTGAACATGACGTAAAACACCATACAAACAAACAATATCCTCAAATCTCAGCACGGATTCCTACGTTATCCATTGCATTCCCGAATTGCGCAGTGACACTTGATATATTTCTCCCCTTGGGCAATTCCGAAATAGTCCTAGGCAATACCTGACTCACCTCGAGCATATGGACTTGAACTGGTCAACATGGTAGTTGCCGAAAGTAGTCCCATATACAGTTGACAGTAGTGTTATTTGAGATGTTGTGTGAATGAAAGTACACTCCACAGGTAGTGTAGATTAATATTTGTGCGTAGAGAGTAGATTCCCAGATATTTTGCTTCAAAAATCGGGTAAATCAGAGCTAAGACAGGTGAATGTCACTACGTTGTGTGAGGTAAGATTTGTTTGTGTTCTTCGTCAGATTTGACCTGAATTGGCCTAGAATTGATACCTACTTTCATTTTGGCCAAAATTCTGAACGTGGAAGCCGAAAGGGAGCTTGATTTCTTGCTATGTCTGTGTTGTGCTAGCTATGAAGATAGTTTATTGACAGTTTCGAGTATGACGGAGTATAATGGCATGTGTGACACCATATTAGACTATACTGTAAATCTATGGGAAATTAATAGTGGTCCAGTTCCATATTAATTATTGTTTCTATGCGTGTAGCAGCAGTCTTGAAATCGCTCATATGCTTACACTGCGTAGAAAAGCTATATGCTCACAGTAGTAAAAAGTCGTATGTACAGCAATCGGTTGTTGCGAGTACTGAATAGATGGGAAAAGCGTTCCATATTATTTTGAAGAAAAAAAAGGTAACTTGGTAGTTCTTTTGCAGTAAACCAAAAATAAAAGATCACACTAGTTGTTGCTAACCAGCACATAAAAGCTATGTATACTTAAATTACGTGTTTTACCCTAGCACATTAAAGAACTATAGGAATGTATTCCATGGTAGGAATGTGGCGAGATTCCAGGATTCATATATATTCCGCCCCCTCTATGGGTGTATAAATAACTTAAACCGGTGTGTTGATGAGCCTTTAAAAACAATTCAAATCAATCATTATACTTGTAATGAATCGTGTGCTGTATTAATATAAAACTTGTTGCAAACATATAATGTCATCTGCCTTTTTGAACAGGCCCTAAGCCAGGTTTTTGAAAGTGTGGTGGGGTGTTAACTGAGGTGAAGTGGGTGGGGTGGTAGTGGCGGGTGCCTTCCCGACCCCTATCCCCTTAGACATTTGAAATAAAAACGTTGACTAAAAATGCTGCAATCTGACGAGTTGTGGGTGTATTTTGTGTAACCTTTGTTTTTCAACTATTTCTATGTAGGTGTAGTTGTGATAGTGTGTATCAGCCACCCGTTGGGGTTGGGGAGGGGGTCCTCCATTCACACAATCTCTTTGCGTGTCAATCAAACGAGTCTAGTGTATTTTTTCTAACAATTGTTTTCCAATTCTTTCGCACCCACTTTCACATTCTTTTTTAACTGCGTTGAAATTCATCACTTTAAACAGGAAATATGTAAATAATGTAACGAAAATAACAACACGTTTTGCACATTACGGCCTGTAACTGTACGCAAGTTTAATCCGATACGGCTGGTTTTCGATATCGTTCGAGCTTTCATTGATATAAAGACACTGGCAAAGTCTTGGAAAGATCCGATTAATAATGAAGCTCCTATCTCGTTAACAAGCCAAAGGTTAACAGTCGACGGACAACTCTGGTGTTACTAATTCGATCTGGCTGGTTTTCGAACTTTCCGAGTTTTCATTGATATTGGCAAAGTTTGGTAAAGATCAAATACAAACTGAAGGTGCTAGAGTGTTCACAAGGCTGACTAAGACATGTTTGCATAATTCAAGGGACCACAACTCTGCTGTTGTTGGTCTGATAAAGCTGGTTTTCGAACTTGGCCGAGCTTTTATTAATAGCAACAATCTGGACAAAATTTCATAAAGATCAAATACAAAATGAATGCGTGTTGAATGAGTGTTCACAAGGCTTAATAAGGCATTGTTCAGTAAAACAAGGGCCATAACTCTGGTGTTACTGGGACGATCTGGCTGGTTTTCGAACTCTTCCGAGCTTTCATTGAGATATATACACCGACAAGTGTGGTAATGATAGGATTAATATGAAGTCTCTATCATGTCAACAAGGCAAAAGTTAACGACCGGCGAACAGACGGACGGACGACGGACAACTCGTCATCCCATAAGCCTTTGGCCAGTAGAGCTAAAAATGCTATCAAATACTTTTAATTTTATACAAGAGCTTAAATAAGGGAATATTTTACTCCGAGTTCGTCGTATCATTTGTGTTTTGTGCTCCGAGCGTGGTCGTATCATAAACCGTCTTAAGTCGTATCCACATTTCCCCCTGGTTTGCTATTTAAACAAACTCTACGTGGCTTAAACTTTCAAAGGTCTTTTGTTATACATTTGTCTTGCTACTTAAACACAAAAACATGCTGATCAACATCGTTCTCGGAAGAAATAAATCTCGAACTATCGAGATAACTGAAATGATGTTTCAATACCGATTGCATCACTCACTGAATGCCAAATTTATTTCTTATTCAGTTGTTGAACTATATAATTACTGTCAAAAGAATCAGTGCTAAAAACCCGAATGGAAAACACGTTAACACGCTGGTCCATAACAAAGACTTTTTACTCACCTAGGAAATATTTTCACTGTTGGGTGATCCGTGTTTATCGTATCGCTCTGACGTGGTTTTGTCGGGGTACCCTGGAGGGGGTGGGGTGAGAGCTGTCATAGCTAACCACTTTCTGATTTTGAATATCGTGGGCTTTCACTCTACACGTGCTCAGGTGTCATTACAAATTTCGAATTTAGAAAGGCAACTTGTATTTACATAATTAGCGATGTATATGAGTCAAGAGAGAACCTTGCTAAGATTTTCAATGTGAGACGGTATATGAGTGGTTTTACGGCGACGCGGTAGCAGCTTCTTAGAATTCCTGACTGTGATTGAATATACGTAAAATGAATTGAGTTGGTAACTCTTAATTCAAAGCTCCAGTTTTCAGGTTTGGCCCGGCTGGTCAAAGCCGTTTATTTTGTGTCTATAGAGTTTGGATTCTCAAAATATGAAAGTTATATATATATATATACCTCGTCGTCAGTAGGTTTAGAAACGGTTTACATATGTTGTAAAAGTCATGCCCGTAGCCAGGATTTGTAAAAGGGTGGTGCGTAATTGAATCTCGAAATGGCGAAGAGGTTATGATCCATAAAACAACACATTCAGAGTAAAGAGATCGAAGATTGTCATAACGAAACCATAACTTTGATAAAATAAAAGTTAAATAACTGAAAATATGATGTAATGCTGGTAACCATGGTAACAAATATGTAGGTATGACGGAGGCATCTTGGTCACAGACAGCCGGAATAACGTAACATGGAAAGAAATCAAAAACGTAGTTCAAATCTAGTTTAAACTGGCACCGTCGTGATATATATGAAATAAGGAAACATCGTTACTTTCGACCATTCATCACCAGCGGGAAATGTATGAAGGGAAATGTAACTAATGCTGTAATAATGAAGGGAAGTGTAACTAATTTTGTAATAATGAAGGGAAGTGTAACTAATGTTGCAATAATGAAGGGAAGTGTAACTAATTTTGTGATAATAAAGGGAAGTGTAACTAATGTTGTAATAATGAAGGGAAGTGTAACTAATTTTGTAATAATGAAGGGAAGTGTAACTAATGTTGTAATAATGAAGGGAAGTGTAACTAATTTTGTGATAATGAAGGGAAGTGTAACTAATGTTGTAATAATGAAGGGAAGTGTAACTAATGTTGTAATAACGTGTTGTTCAATCCATTTGCATATGCCCCTAGTAATAGTGTGATGTTGTATACACATTGTGTAACATATCTGTAATAAAATGGTATTAAAATTAAAGGTAAAATGTGTCCGGATGATTAACAAAATTCTAATTATAGTACTAATTTAGCAAAAGTATGGGATCATTTTCCTTATTAAAAATAAGTGAGAAAGTGTTGATTCTTACATTGGATATACAGGTATGTAGATCTGTGTTCTTACCAATGCGGGAGGCATCCAGTTCTACCCAGGACAAGGTGGGTGGTCTGCCTCTACCACTGAACATCGACCGTCATATTTCAACCTACAATCTTTACAAATAAGGTTGTTAACCGGAAACTTTCTACCGGAAATTCAATATATTTTAAAATAGACTCCTGTTCCATCCTACGTGGGCGCACATTTGGAAATCTAGCAATAATTTTGTTGATATCATGTTTACAGTTATAATGAATATTTATCAAGGCTAGAGATGGCAGTCGCCCGCTGGTCATGGAGTAATGATGTAACCCACTTAGTGGCTGGTCATGGATGCCCTAGAGTAATGATGTAACCCCCTTAGTGGCTGGTCATGGATGCCCTAGAGTAATGATGTAACCCCCTTAGTGGCTGGTCATGGATGCCCTAGAGTAATGATGTAACCGCCTTAGTGGCTGGTCATGGATGCCCTAGAGTAATGATGTAACCGCCTTAGTGGCTGGTCATGGATGCCCTAGAGTAATGATGTAACCGCCTTAGTGGCTGGTCATGGATGCCCTAGAGTAATGATGTAACCCCCTTAGTGGCTGGTCATGGATGCCCTAGAGTAATGATGTAACCGCCTTAGTGGCTGGTCATGGGTGCCCTAGAGTAATGATGTAATCGCCTTAGTGGCGGCTGGTCATGGATGCCCTAGAGTAATGATGTAACCGCCTTAGTGGCTGGTCATGGATGCCCTAGAGTAATGATGTAACCGCCTTAGTGTGCTGCCTGAATGCTTAGTCGTCTGTGCCGGCGCTTTTTGTCCACGACTTTTTGGCTCATAAAAAATGTAGACAAACGGCGATTTTTGTTACACTTTTTGTCCGCAGACTTTTTAAAAAATCGGCGCTTTTTGTCCGAATTTCGCTTTTTGTCCGCAGATTTTTTAGAAAAAAAGCTTTTTGTACGCAGGAAACGGCGCTTTTTGTCCGAACGACGCTTTTCGTCTGCAGAAAACGGCACTTTTTGTCCACAAGGCTCGATTAAAAAAATATTGACAATAATATCAAATGGTGTCTTTTCGCGGATGAAGTGTCGTCTTTTCGTCTTTTCGCGTGGTGTTCTGTCGTCTTTTCGCCCTTGAAATCAGTGGCGTCTTTTCGTTCTGTCGTCTTTTCGTTCTGTCGCCTTTTCGCGCTGCATTTGTCATCTGTTCGTCGTTTCGTTCTGTCGTCTTTTCGGGGGCAATATAACGAAAAGACGAAAAGACGACAAACGGCAGAAATCAGCCACCATATATTTTTGATTTGTAAATGTTATTGACTTTTTTGTATTATTTTACTGTTGAGGACTTTAGGGAAGACTGGACCTTGTCCAACTGAGTTTCCTCGGTTGTGCCGGCGCTTTTTGTCCGCTCGGCGCTTTTTGTCCGCGACTTTTTTGCTCATAAAAAATGTAGACAAAGGGCGCTTTTTGTCCGAATTACGGTTTTTGTCAGCAGACTTTTTAAAAAATCGGCGCTTTTTGTCAGAATTGCGCTTTTTGTCCGCAGATTTTTTAGAAACGTCAACGGCGCTTTTTGTCTGAACGACGCTTTTTGTCCACAGGAAACGGCACTTTTTGTCCGAACGACGCTTTTTGCCCGCAGAAACCCCCATGTTTGCAGCAAGGATCACATAGTTTACCTCCAGAATGCAGGGCATGTGCAGTGACAATCGGTCCACCGAGTCATGGCTGCAGGCACATACACACACGCAAACACGCACACACACACACACACAGTGATAACAATAGTCACGTTTTCTCTTCGGGGCTCGACTAATTAGTTATGTTGTGTTCATAAGAAAATGTTGGTTGATAGTGTATTGCTTAAGTTATTGAAATATGTAAAACATACGATTATACAGTTTAAGTTGATGTAAGTATAAGTTTCTATAAATGCCAACAAAGGATAAGTTGATATAAGTATAATTGTAAACATAGCTGATATAAGTACAAGTTTGAAATTATTTTTTCTACAACTACAGAATTACGGCATCTGGTCAGGTACCGTAATATTGTCCATGACATTTTATGCACGGATCGATATTTCTCTCCTAGTGATAACTGTTGCGTTCAACCGTACCTGAAACCGTGCATTAATGATATAAAATATGTTTTAATCGAGCTTTGCGGACAAAAAATGCCGTTTTCTGCGGACAAAAAGCGTCGTTCGGACAAAAAGCGCCGTTTCCTGCGGACAGAAAGCTTCGTTCGGACAAAAAAGCGACACTAAAAACAAATCTGCGGACAAAAAGCGCAATTTGGACAAAAAGAGCCGAATTTTTAAAAAGTCTGCTGACAAAAAGCGTAATTCGGACAAAAAGAGTTTGAAGTTTTTATTAGGCATTAAAATTAGCCTCCCGATTTATGAATTCAGTATCAATTTGACTTCAAACCTACTTGCATATATTTAAATACAATATTGATGTTTCTTTGTACTATTCTTATAATTAACATTAATGATTAAACAAATGCAATTATGTAGAAAAGCTAACGGGACGCCTATGAGGCGCCATACGTGACTATATGTTGTAAAATAAATATATACGTTGTGTGTAAACTATATATACGGAAACGTATACTGACCCCCATTGTTTGTTTCATAACTATTTGATTTGTTGATTGATTTATATATTACAGGTCGAAAGATAAGTATAAACAATATTAGAGATATTTATTAATTTTATAAATAAGTTACGAGATATTTTACTATATATATATGAAATATCCTATTTATATATGAAATATTTTAAAAAGTAAAGCAATTGCATGGTTGAATTTATTGTTTAAATAAATTAACATTTATTAACATGATTATATATTTGCCGAATGTTTATTCCAAGTTGGTCTATTACTAATTAATCATGTCTTTGAAGTTGGCTCGGTATTCGGGGTTTGAATTTCGGGGTTCGACATTCAAACCCCGTTCGGTATTTAACATTCTGAGCCAGTTTGGGGTTCAAATCCAAAATCAGTTCGACATTCGGGCCCGATTTGGGGTTCAACATCCAGTATTCAACATTCGGATCCAGTTCGATATTCAGCATTTGGACCCGGTTTGGGGTTCATCATTCATACCCAGCTCGGTATTTAACATTCGAACCCATTTTGGAGTTCAACATTTGGACCCAGTTCTGTATTTAACATTTGGACCCAGTCCGGGGTTCAACATTCAAACTCCGTTCGGTATTCAACATTCAGACCCATTGGGTTTAAATGTTAAACACCGAATTGGGTCCGAATGTTAAATACCGAACAGCATTTGAAGATTTAACTTCGAACTGGGTCCGAATGTCAGTTCGGACTTCAACATTCAAACACCTTTCGATATTCAACATTCAGACCCAATTCGGGGCTCGACTTTCAAACCAATTTCAGTTCATTATTCAACTTTCGGGTCCAGTTCGGGGTTAGACATTCAAGCCCAGTTTGGGAGTTAATATTCGCACCCACTGACTTGACTGTGTGTCCAGTTTACAACCATCTTGAACGTATCCAGACGACATTATTTTCACAGTATTTTAATATTTGATAATAACAAGTGTGTGCAAGTAATCAATAACTAACACGTAATCGACAATATTGCGGCATTCAAGGCCCTGAATTATATTGGGGTTTTAAGGCGCACCATCATATGAAAGGTTATATTGCGCCTAAAAGGAATGAACATGCAAGGCTCATTCTCCATGTACATCGAGATAAGATATGGAGAACAGGCCTCCCTGAACTGCAGAGTTGCTGAAGTTCTATTGTAGACACTCCATTTACGCTGGAGCCACGTTATTGTTTTTCTGCCACTGCTCTAGTGATATGAGCGAGTTGGCACCTGAAACAATACTGGGGTCATGATGAAGACCTTTAATGAACATGAACAAAAAATGACAAAATGAGCATGAATTCGTAGGGATTCTACCCTCTGCCTTCCCCTCCAACGGGATCTGCAGTGGCCCTATTCGTTGCCCCGTAACCGAACGGGCCCACGAGAACCACAAGGGGCTTCAAGGACCTGACCGTGGTCAACTACATGTACTATAAAACTGTACCAAAAATAACGGAGATATCATTTCTAGAGTAAACGCCACAAAGGCTCTGTTTCGTCACTAATTTTAGCAGAATTGGGCTTCCAAATTTTCAAGGCTTTGCCTACGTCACTAACCATAATAAGATGTCATGAACCCATTAATTTTAGCCGAATAGGGCTTCTACATTTTCAATGCATAATTCGTCGTATGACAAAACCAGGTCAGTAACAAAGAGATCAAGGTCACAGGTCAGTAACAAAGAGATCAAGGATTCAGGTGAAAATTAAAGAGGATTTCGTGTCCGTAACCGGTATGATAAATACATTCTCGACTCTCACCGCTGAGGGTTCAAATCCCACATTGAGCTCGATTTGCGAAGTGAGAAAGTATCGATTCTTACGGATAGCGGGAGTTATACAGTACGGGTTTTACCCAGGACACATGGAGTGGTCTGCCTCTACACAGAAGATCGACCGTCATATATGGCCTAACATGTACTAAAATTACGTAAAACACCATTCAAGCAAACAAACAAACAAAAAATGCATTCTTTTCTTGGCAGAAAGATTTACTACAGCGGCAAAAGTATGCCCAACGGCATTCGTTGGAAAGAGGAACGAAAAATCCTCGTTTTTGTTATCAGACTCTGTAAAAAAGACTTTTATAACTTAGACATTTTTCAATAATCCAGCTCGACATACTGTGACCTACTTCGACTACAATGTATTAAGAATGACGGACTCGCAACAAGCCTACTGTCTGGTGCTGAACCCGTGAAAATAATAGATTTTTAATCTCGCGCGTGCGTGAGTGCGTAAAGCGTGATGAGTTAACCTCGCACCGTAATATGTAAGCGTTTTGTATTTCCTGTCAATATAGTGTGTTGAACTAACTATACTTATATATATTTTCCATGTAAAGATAATTCATTAATTGTTAGTTATTTGAGTTTTCAATAAGAAAAATGTTGTTTTCAAAGTGTTCAGTTTATATTATGAATATATCTATAGATTAAATATACTGTTCATTGATTTAGAATCCAACAGAATATATCTATATATTTAAATATGATAATTAACTAAATTTCTGGAAATTATTTTTGTGATATACATAAAAAATATATATAATCACCTATATTAGTAAAAATATATCATTTCGATATATAACATACGTTACATCTATCACTTATGAAACAAATAAGTGGGGTCAGTATACGTTTCCATATGTATCATATATATTTTGTATTCAGTATATATATTTTACACGCAACGTATATATTTATCTTACAACATATAGGTATGGAAAGCCGCAGGTGACCCTGTGATTATAATTATTTTTTACTATATGTTTAACTGAATTATTATAATCACCACATTTCTACCATTTTGTACGTGTTATCATTATTATCAAAATCCATACATTTTTAGCTCTCTGGAAAAATGTATACATTCTGAAAATGTTAACATTTTTATCATAATCACCACATTTCTACGATTTTGTACGTGTTATCATTATTATCAAAATCCATACATTTTTAGCTCTCTGATTTTTTTTTATTATAACCACCACATTGCTACGATTTTGTACGTGTTATCATTATTATCAAAATCCATACATCTTTAGCTGTCTGAAAAAATGTGTACATTCTGAAAATGTTAACATTTTTATTATAACCCGCACATGTCTGAAAATGTTAACATTTTTATTATAACCCGCACATGACATTGTATGCATTATAATTATAACAACATCCGTACGATTACCTCCCTTAGCTCTCTGAAAATGTATACATTCTCAAAATGTTAACATTCTGAAAATCGATACATGTGCGTCTTATAATCCTAAATCTCGCGAGACAATTTATGTTCGGGGGAATTGGCTTTTGGAAAATGTGTGTATTATAATTCTAAATCTCGCGAGACAATTTATGTCCGGGGGAATTGGCTTTTGGAAAATGTGTGCATTATAATTCTAAATCTCGCGAGACAATTTATGTCCGGGGGAATTGGCTTTTGGAAAATGTGTGTATTAAGCATGTATGTGCTAGTGTGTGTGAGGGGTGGGGGAGGGGTGTTTAGGGGAATGGGTGGGCAGGCGGTTTAAGGGAGCGGGTTGAACAGGAGGATTGGCAAGAGGATTAAGATGAGATGATGATGGGCAGCAGGATTGATGGATGTGAATGGGCAGGACGTTTAAGATAAGAAATGAGTATGGTTGGGGTGAGGGTGTGTTGGGGGGGAGGGGGGGGGGGGTTGGAAGCAGAAAGCTTAAGTTATGCGGGTGGGCAAGAGGGTTTAAGAGAAGAAATGAGTGTGGTTGGGGTGAGGGTGTGTTGGGGTGATGGAAGCAGAAAGCTTAAGGTATGCAGGTGGGCAAGAGGGTTTAAGAGAAGAAATGTGTGTGTGTGGTGTGGGCAGGAAACTTAGGGGATGCGGGTTGACAGGAGTTTTAAGAGAAGAAATGTATGTGTGTGGGGTGGGGGAGTGGGAAGAAGGAAGCTTCAGGGATGCGTGTGGGCAGGAGGTTTAAGAAAAGAAATGTGTGTGTTTGAGGAGGTGGTGGGGGTGGGGGTGAGGAAGCTTAAGGGATGCGGGTGTGTCTTAAGGTTTAAGAAAAGAAATGCGTATGTGGGAAGGGAGGAGCATGAAGCTTATGTGATGCGGGTGGGCAGGAGGTTTAGGAAAACATTGTGTATGTGTGGGAGGGTGAAGCAGGAACCTTAAAGGATGCGTGTGTGCAGGACGTTTAAGAGAAGAAATGTGTGTGTGTGTGTGTGTGGTGGGGGTGGAGAGGGGTGGGGAGGGGGGGGGGTGGTGGCGGGGGCGAGGTTGCAGGAAGCTAACGTGGCATACTCTTTTATTCCCGGGAGAATTATAATGCACACATTTTCCAAAAGCCAATTCCCCCAGACATAAATTGTCTCGCGAGATTTAGAATTATAATGCACACATTTTCCAAAAGCCAATTCCCCCGGACATAAATTGTCTCGCGAGATTTAGAATTATAATGCACACATTTTCCAAAAGCCAATTCCCCCGAACATAAATTGTCTCGCGAGATTTAGGATTATAAGACGCACATGTATCGATTTTCAGAATGTTAACATTTTGAGAATGTATACATTTTCAGAGAGCTAAGGGAGGTAATCGTACGGATGTTGTTATAATTATAATGCATACAATGTCATGTGCGGGTTATAATAAAAATGTTAACATTTTCAGACATGTGCGGGTTATAATAAAAATGTTAACATTTTCAGAATGTACACATTTTTTCAGACAGCTAAAGATGTATGGATTTTGATAATAATGATAACACGTACAAAATCGTAGAAATGTGGTGATTATGATAAAAATGTTAACATTTTCAGAATGTATACATTTTTCCAGAGAGCTAAAAATGTATGGATTTTGATAATAATGATAACACGTACAAAATGGTAGAAATGTGGTGATTATAATAATTCAGTTAAACATATAGTAAAAAATAATTATAATCACAGGGTCACCTGCGGCTTTCCATATATAGGACTTCACGTATGGCGCCTCATAGACGCCGCGAGTTTTTCAATAATCAAGATTGCCGTCTGTCCCTTTAAAATCACTAGTTAACATAACTATAATGTATACTGTGATATAAGCTAGATAGAATGATTATTTTACGATTATGTTTTTTGTTTTTCATTGTTAGTGTATATTTGGTAAGTGCTAACAGACTGATCGCATTTATTATAAATATGTAACAAATTAGGATGCAGAGTGTACCAAATCAACAAACAAGGTTATTTTATATTTTATTCATGTTTATTTTTGTTCAGCTGCCACACATGCCCTGCTACAACATGACACATGATTCACCACGTGAGTATCAACTCAAGCAGGTGTACACCTGCCACTCGTGCAAACCAGACGGATACGTCCCAGTGACGTCACAGTGTCAATAAGAGTGTCACAATCTCATATTAAAACAACGTTGGAAAGATCTATAATATCTAAACTGTTTTTAATTTTTTCATTCAAAATTGAGATTTTGGTCGACTTTCCAGCCATTTGGCAATGCCGCTGTTCGATTTGACAAGGTTATAATGCGTTTGGACTGTCGGACACGCCTTCCACCAATCGGCATGTTCCATGAGATTGCAGCCGTCCACGAAGTTGAATACTACAATGTCGGCTAGGGACAGCTGAAAATATAAGTAAATAGTAATGTTTATTTAAGTCGATAACATCTGACAGTAAATGTACATTACAAGAAAGCCTAACTCAACATCCATTAGTTAGTCTGTAAATAGAATCTCTTTTTATTGGTGCAATTTACATTTCATATATTGTGTCACAGGAAGTATGCCACGCGATAAAAAAATCGTAGTATGTGGAAAATTCTCATGATTTTTGAACATATATTTGTTTTAAATAAATGATTTTGGTGAAAATAAAATGTTAAAACGTATTTTTTTGTTCTAATTTTTATTTATTTTTATTATTAAAATGCGTAGGCAATAAAAAGGTTATTAGATTTGTATTGGGATTGATGCACTCGTTCTTAAAGTCACGCAATATTAAAACGGAAGAACTTCTGCATATATCGCAGAACAAATCAAATAACATAAAATAGTCAAATATTAATAATCGTTCAGTCATACCACAACAGGATTACATCGTTTGATGCAAATGATCACTTTGATAGTGCTGCCACCCTGTATAGAACGTCGAATTAACATAAACTCAATTAATAGAATTAGACCTCTCTTCAGTTGAATTAAACCTCTCTTCAAATAATTGAGGATCTAATTCAATAGAAGAGCGTTGGTTGAATGGTGTTTACGTAATTTTCAGCACATTTTAAGCAATAAATGACGGTCGATTTTTTCGCGTAACGGCAGACTACCCACATTTTCCTGGATTGAACCAGTACTGTATACCTCACGCCATCCGCAAGAATCGACACTTTCTCACTTACAAGTCGAGCTCCCAGTGGGATTCGAATCAGCAGCGGTGAGATGCGAGAAGGTTTCAAACGCATCGTTCATACCAACCCGGCCACGAAAGCCATCTCCTTGAGTCTGTTGTTAACGGTAAATCAACTTAATCATAAAAAAAAATTGGTGAGTAACTTGCTGTTCAGAATTCTTCCAAGTCAAACCCGTTAATTTACTTCTATACACAAAAAACATATATAGTCGCCGTACTTACCTTTGATCCAACGATATACCCCTTTGTTCCATTTTTTAACTTATTTATGACATAATCGCGAAACGTTACCAAAGTTCCTTCTTCAAATTTCTTCACTAGCTCGGCCTGGATAAATAAATATAAAACGCAACTGAGTGTCCAAACAAATAATGCAAATTTATGAAGGCCGAATCATAACCTCGGTTGTTTTCCGTTCAGCTCGGTATATGCACTCGCCTGGTCGAACTCTTCGCCAATTTCCGTACTCGGGAAATTGAATCACGGAAATCAACGAGGCAGTTCCGATTGCAGAGAAGACCGAAGCAACATACATATATAAGCAGCTACATTAATATATGTGCGCTATGTAGCATATTAGCAGTTCTGGGCTAAACAGAATCTTACATTCGTGCTTATTCAATTTTCGCCAACTCCTTTAATATGTTCAATATTAAAAAGGTATTCATGTACTGTTTTCTATGCATCACTACATTCTGGAGTAAGCATCATTAACAAAAAGGTTGGTCCTATTTTCACTCACATATTCGCCACAAACATATCCGTTATAGTGTTCCTTCATAACTTTCCATTTATTACGCATTTATTTCAGTTTCAAATTAATTGGTGTACCGAGTCCTTAACAAATAACATTATGAGCATCATTGCAATGCTCTTAATTACCTTTTTTTCTGCGTCTTGCTCGAAAACGAATTTATACATTTCCCTGAGTGTATCTTGCAAGCTTTCATAAACCTGATCTATTGCAAACTCCTCCTCAGGTGAAGATCCAAAAAGCCCTGAAGATACATGTATTTATTTTATGATAAGCAATGAAATACTGTATTTTATCAGTGAAATAAAAGTGTTATTCCACATTGCGAAATATAGAGTACAACCAACACACATGTACAGTAAAACGATCCACAAAGCCAACAAGATATTCCTAAGCAAATGTAAACATACCAAGAGAAAAACACTGCGAACTGTACATTCTACTTAAACTATGATTTGAAATGGATTTTAAAAGTTAAAAGGAAGTGATTGCCAATATAAATATATTAAACAATTTGTTCTATATGGGTATACATAAAATATCTTTGAAATTGTTTGTGTAGTCGGGCAAAACATGTGTAAAGCGGCTTAGTTATTCAAATTGCCTCCGTTGTTGTTCAACTGTAGTTTCCCTAAAATGTGTTTTTAAAATCTTAAAAGAAAAAGAAAATGTATCCTCTATATCTATATATATAGTTTATAAAACATCACAGGAATCACAAGAACGGTTGTTTTTGTATAAAGGACACAGTAATGATTCATGAACACATTTATTTGACATGTGGTACATCTTTCTCCTATGACTTCAGCAATCGTGGAAGCATTACACAAATTGAAGATAAGTCACGATATACTGGGGCGTTTATTGTGGTAGCCTTCTCACTTCGTTTGTGTGTGGTCCGGGGGTTCGACTCCCAGCATAGGCGGGTAAATAAAGTAGGAAGTGCTCTTCCCTGTTACAAACAGTAGTGCCCAATACAAAGTATGAACAAACTTTTGATTATTTTAGTTTAAATTTATTTATTTTACATCGATTGTAACGAAAGCTCTATGAACTTATTTGAATCACTCTCGATGTCTTTCTGGGTAGAACCTGCAGATCAAGTGTCTTGCTCAAGGACACACCGCATATGGCAATGACGGGGATTGAAACCACGACTCTTCTATCATGGGTCCAACGCTCTACCACTGAACCACAGAGCTCCAAATTGTATCGATTAATGATTATTTTGCAAATAGCATTGCAGTTTCCTCATAGGGTGACGTTAAATTCTTCAATGTATTCTAAGTTAATACGTATTAGAATACTACTATAGAATACTACTCCACACCATTGTATTATTCCATGACCATAAAAAGGCATAGACAAAACGTATCATATTAGTCGTCTCTTCTTCTTCATTTATTCTAATCACAAACAATACCAATATACGACTCAATCACAAACAATACCAATATACGACTCAATCACAAACAATACCAATATACGACTCAATCACAAACAATACCAATATACGACTCATTCACAAACAATACCAATATACGACTCAATCACAAACAATACCAATATACGACTCAAGAACGCAAATACTCTAACATATTTGATTAACTGTGCGAAAGGTTAGATTTAAGTCAAAAATAAATAATACTAAATTGTTTAGCTAAGTATTTTTGCGATCGATATTTACCAAATGTTTTAGCCAGATATTTTGTGATCGACCCTGACTGGCAGTGCACTGTTTCCTTGCCGTCTTTTTTGACTGTCAGCATCGGCAAAGCTTTCATAGGTGCACCTGTAATTTTAATTTTCATACAATTGTAAGAATACAGACATGTAATGTACACAAACTTATACAAATAGACTTCACATGTGCAGCTGTAATGTACATACACTTATACAAATAGACTTCACATGTGCAGCTGTAATGTGCACACACTTATACAAATAGACTTCACATGTGCAGCTGTAATGTACACACACTTATACAAATATACTTCACATGTGCAGCTGTAAGGTACACACAATTATACAAACAGACTTCACATGTGCAGCTGTAATATACACACACTTATACAAACAGACTTCACATGTGCAGCTGTAATGTACACACACTTATACAAATAGACTTCACATGTGCAGCTGTAATATACACACACTTATACAAATAGACTTCACATGTGCAGCTTAATATACACACACTTGTACAAATAGACTTCACATGTGCAGCTGTAATATACACACACTTATACAAATAGACTTCACATGTGCAGCTTAATATACACACACTTGTACAAATAGACTTCACATGTGCAGCTGTAATGTACACACACTTATACAAATAGACTTCACATGTGCAGCTTAATATACACACACTTGTACAAATAGACTTCACATGTGCAGCTGTAATGTACACACACTTATACAAACAGACTTCACATGTGCAGCTGTAATATACACACACTTGTACAAATATACTTCACATGTGCAGCTGTAATGTACACACACTTATACAAATAGACTGCACATGTGCAGCTGTAATGTACACACACTTATACAAACAGACTTCACATGTGCAGCTGTAATGTACACACACTTATACAAACAGACTTCACATGTGCAGCTGTAATATACACACACTTATACAAACAGACTTCACATGTGCAGCTGTAATGTACACACACTTATACAAACAGACTTCACATGTGCAGCTGTAATATACACACACTTATACAAACAGACTTCACATGTGCAGCTGTAATGTACACACACTTATACAAACAGACTTCACATCTGTAATGTACACACACTTATACAAACAGACTTCACATGTGCAGCTGTAATGTACACACACTTATACCAACAGACTTCACATGTGCAGCTGTAATATACACACACTTATACAAACAGACTTCACATGTGCAGCTGTAATATACACACACTTATACAAACAGACTTCACATGTGCAGCTGTAATATACATACACTTGGAGAATTACATCTGTATTATACATACACTTAGAGAAATACATCTGTAATGTACATATACAATTATAAAAGCCTTCATAGGGACACATATATTAATTTATTGTATACTTTCATATTGTCCCGTTTAGTTTGCAATTGAGCTACGATATTGCACACATTGATATTGCACCGGAACTTTTTCTCGGGCTTGCTAAGAGCCGCGAAATAGAAATAAGGAACTACTTTCAAATAAAATAACGGAATCCTTCCTATAGTGTCAACAAAACAATACGTGTTTTTTTTCAACCTTTTATGGCAGAAATTGATAAAATAATTGAAATGGTCACTGTTTTTAACGTTATCGAATGGTAAACAAACTTTAGAAAATCGCTTGATGTTTTTAATGACGTCGGATGACGTCGACGTCGTTTTCGCGCAAAATATTCATCCACACTAAATGAAACTGAGGGGAGACTCCTTAGTTTCGAATGAATATCCATGGGGAATTTCTTATAAAACAGAAATCTAAGAGATTAAAAGCCATGTACAGGCTAGACAATAAAAAAGAAATCCACAAATGTGGTGTTTTTGACTTAGTATGACATAATAGTTAATTTTGGTGTAAATAAAGTTTTTGTACTGTGACCGGTATAGAGTCTGTAAACAGAAACTAGTAACTGGTGGCTATGTTGTAAATGGTAGCTTTATTTGATCAATACCTTCATCTCTCCATTCGACATAAGATTACGGAAAAAAAAGCCGGATAAGGTATGTAGAAATAGCATTTTTATGACAATTTGGAGTGTTTGTCATTCAATTATGGATGTGTTATATCTCAAATAAGGGACAGGTATATGCTGCCGTGTCTCTATAAATGTCATGTTTTCCTTTTTTTGAGTGCTAAGTGGGTGGGGTAAATAAATTGTATTTGTAGGCAGAGAAACTGACTTTGTTGCTTTCTAGCATGTAATTGCTATATTTTGAGAGGAAATTATATGGTCTTTCAGGAATAGGGCATGTTTGTTAGTTCTGAAAAATAGAATTCAAGTTATTTAACGTAATTAGTGTACATGTCTGAAAATAGTCTGAATTTCAAAGAAAACTGTAGATTCCGACCTGAATGACAAGATACGAATTCCAACAAAAAGCTATAAAAATAACACAAATACAATGAAAAGTAATATCATACAATTAACATTGATCGAAAACAATATGAAAAGGTTATTGAATTTGTATGGCTATATATCACTTGGAACTCGTTGTTTTGGCGCAGGACGACTAGCAAGCTCGTCGTCCTTTGCCAAAACAACTCGTTCCAAGTAATATATAGCCATACAAATTCAATAACCTATAGTACATACACTATTGCCTTTATAGGGGGCACCTGTGACGAATATACAATAAAGCCTTCATTGGGGCCCTTAAAATTTACAATGGTACAGTTATTATATATAGCTTTCAGGCACCTGTAACGTACATACAGTTATAACATGTAGTTGCAATTATTGATGTGATGTTTAGTATACAAGTGTGTAATTAAGGTGATGAGTGTAATTAACATGATGTGTAGTATACGAGTGTGAATTCACGTGATGTATAGTATACGAGTTTGTAATTAACGTGTTGTATAGTATACGAGTGTGTAATTAACGCGATATATAGTATACGAGTGTGTTATTCACGTGATACGTAGTATACGAGTTTGTAATTAACGTGATGTGTAGTATACGAGTGTGTAATTAACGTGATGTATAGTATACGAGTGTGTAAATACCGTGATGTATAGTATACGAGTGTGTAATTAACGTGATTTGTAGTATATGAGTGTGTAATTAACGTGGTGTGTAGTATACGAGTGTGTAATTAACGTGGTGTGCAGTATACGAGTTTGTAATTAACGTGATGTGCAGTATACGAGTGTGTAATTAACGTGATGTGCAGTATACGAGTGTGTAATTAACGTGGTGTGTAGTATACGAGTTTGAATTCACGTGATGTGCAGTATACGAGTGTGTAATTAACGTGATATGTAGTATACGAGTATGAATTCACGTGATGTATAGTATACGAGTTTGTAATTAACGTGTTGTATAGTATACGAGTGTGTAATTAACGCGATATATAGTATACGAGTGTGTAATTCACGTGATACGTAGTATACGAGTTTGTAATTAACGTGATGTGTAGTATACGAGTGTGTAATTAACGTGATGTATAGTATACGAGTGTGTAAATACCGTGATGTATAGTATACGAGTGTGTAATTAACGTGATTTGTAGTATACGAGTGTGTAATTAGCGTGGTGTGTAGTATACGAGTGTGTAATTAACGTGGTGTGCAGTATACGAGTTTGTAATTAACGTGATGTGCAATATACGATCTTGAATTAACGTGATGTGCAGTATACGAGTTTGTAATTAACGTGATGTATAGTATACGAGTGTGTAATTATTTTGATGTATAGTATACGAGTGTGAATTAAAGTTATGTATAGTATACGAGTTTGTAATTAACGTGATGTGTAGTACACGAGTGTGAATATTAACGTGACGTGTAGTATACTACGAGTTTTTAATTAACGTGATGTATAGAACACGAGTGTGAATTAACGTGATGTATATTATACGAGTGTGTTATTAACGCGATGTGTAGTATACGAGTTTATAATTAAGGTGATGTATAGTATACGAGTTTGTAATTAACGTTATGTATAGTTTACGAGTGTGTAACTAAAGTGTTGCATAGTATACGAGTGTGTAATTAACGTGATGTGTAGTATACGAGTGTGTTATTAACGTGATGTATAGTATACGAGTGTGTAATTATTTTGATGTATAGTATACGAGTGTGAATTAAAGTTATGTATAGTATACGAGTTTGTAATTAACGTGATGTGTAGTACACGAGTGTGAATATTAACGTGACGTGTAGTATACTACGAGTTTTTAATTAACGTGATGTATAGAACACGAGTGTGAATTAACGTGATGTATATTATACGAGTGTGTTATTAACGCGATGTGTAGTATACGAGTTTATAATTAAGGTGATGTATAGTATACGAGTTTGTAATTAACGTTATGTATAGTTTACGAGTGTGTAACTAAAGTGTTGCATAGTATACGAGTGTGTAATTAACGTGATGTGTAGTATACGAGTGTGTTATTAACGTTATGTATAGTATACGAGTGTGTAATTATACAAGTTTTTTAATTGACGTTATGTATAGTACACGAGTTTGTAATTACCGTGATGTATAGCATACGAGTGTGTTATTAACGCGAAGTGTAGTATACGAGTGTGTAATTAACGTGATGTATAGTATACGAGTGTGCGATTAATGTGATGTATATTATACGAGTTTGTAATTAACATTATGTATAGTATACGAGCGTGTAATAAACGTGATGTATAGTAGACGAGTTTTTTAATTGACGTTATGTATAGTATACGAGTTTGTAATTACCGTGATGTATATTATACGAGTTTGTAATTAACGTGATGTACCGTATACGAGTTTGTAGTTAACGTAATGAATAGTAGCCGAGTGTAAAATTAACGTGATGTATAGCAGACGAGTTTGTAGTTAAGGTGATATAGTATATAGTATTAACGTGATGTACAGTATACGAGTTTGTAGTTAAGGTGATATAGTATATAGTATACGAGTTTGTAATTAACAGAAGTGTATTGACTAATTCATCAGTCAACAGGATGTAAGACGATTATCTAATAGACGGATGTGACATATATTATCTTTTATATAGCAATTTATTGGATATAATTCCGTCAACATAATTTATTTTAAGTAAATTATTATGCATATACATAGCTTACTTGGTTTAAGTTTTGCCCAGTCGTCTCTTTTCACCCTGTCGTCTGTGAATTTCCCCCCAGCTGCAGCAAAGACCAGTCTCGCAGGTTCCGCTGCCCCACGTCCTTCGAAATAAGTTAGTTTATACGTCGCCATTCTCCCAAGTGAACACTGTACTAAAATAATTGTGGTAAACGTTCACTTCAAACTATTCGCTGATAGTGTCTGTCCGCTCTGACTCGTTGTATTTATATACATTGAGCTGGGACGTGAGGAGAAAAACTAGAACATAATCCATAATAGGTTGCACTAGCGGATCCAGGGGGTGGGGGGGGGGGGATGCGGTGCGCGCCCCTAAAAATTCCGGATCATACATGTATGTCCATGTTACTGTAGATAAAATATCAAACAATGTCGTTGCACGCCCTCTGTATAACATTTTTTCTCGCTCGCTCGACGCATAATGGCTAATGAGTGGTTTAATTAACACATTGTTAAATCATTTTTTTTGAAAACGCACTTTTTTATTCATACATGTATGACCATGTTACTGTAGATAAAATATCAAACAATTTCGTAGCACGCCCTCAGTATAAACATTTTTTTTGCTCGCTTCGCTCGCTCGCCGCATAATGGCTAGTGAGTGGTTTAATTAACACATTGTTAAATCATTTTATTTGAAAACGGATTTTTTTTATTCATACATGTATGTCCATGTTACTGTAAATAAAATATCAAACAATTTCGATGCACTCCCTCAGTATAATTTTTTTTATCGCTCGCTTCGCTCGCTCGACGCATAATGGCTAATGAGTGGTTTAATTAACACATTGTTAAATCCGTTTATTTGAAAACGGACTTTGTTACCCTATCAATGCACTACCGCAACCGTTTTATGAGGCTAGAGACGGACCCGAAAATTGACCAAAATTGTACGCCCCCCATAAGCTGAAATCCTGGATCCGCCTCTGGGTTGTACTGACAAAACTAGAACGTACATGGCTATAAACTAGGACATGTAGAGAGTTAGGATACTAAAAATATCGACCGCACATAAAACGTTGTACCTTGATTTATGCTGTCACTTTAAAGGAACACACGGCAATCTATTCCTTGCATAAAACGTAGTACCTTCATTTTTGCAGTCACTTTAAAGGGGCATAACAATATACAAAGCAGTGTCTTGATTTATGCTGTAACTTTAAAGGACACATTGCAATCTATTCCGTGCCTAAAACATAGTACCTTGATTTTTACAGTCACTTTAAAGGGATACACGGCAATATATAATGTAGTATCTTGATTTATACTGTCCTTTTAAAGGGACAAACGGCAATCTTAGGCAGTCACGTTAAAGGGACACACAGCAATCTACGTTCATGAAACGTAATACCTTAATGTTTGCAGTCACTTTGGAGGGACACACGACAATCTATAACGTAGTAACTTGATTTATGCAAATAACAGGTAACATCTCTACCGCAATCTAGAAATATGCTGAACTATTAAAAACTAGACTCCCCTCCACCTGTACTGAACTATTAAAAACTAGACCCCCTCCACCAAACTCCCCGCAGTGGTTACTACCCCTTTTATGTTACAGTAATTACTGCCACCACACACATTTATAGCTGAAATCCAGCTAAGATTAATTATTTGGTTAAATATTTTTTAGGCCAATATTTCAACTTGCTTTGTTCATAATATAGGAAAATAATGTGAAAAACGGTATCTGGGTACAAAAATAATTTATTTATATAAAAAATTCAATTTTAGCGAACATGCACACCGGTTACTAAGTTACAGTACTTGTAAACAAACAAAAATGTATTCCGTTGAGAACATTTCGGAAGATGTGCGTAAATTTAATATTAAAAGAGATTACACACAAGCCAAAACCAGGTTGAATGTTTTCAACATCTTCTCGAAGGTGATGATCGATGTTATTGTCAATTGCCTGTTTGTTTCGGCAAGAGTTTGCTGTACCAAGCATTACCTAGTGTGTCGCCATTTTTTGTAATCATTAGTGGCTACAATATCCCTGCACGGAGGTTGCCCCTCCACCTATACTGAACTATTAAAAACTAGACCCCCTCCACCTATACTGAACTATTAAAATGTCCGTTACACATTTTGTTTTTATAAAAAGCAATAGTTTATTATTTAAATATCAAGTAAGCTGTTTTCATATAAAACATAAGATACATAGTTTGTCAATGTCCAGTCACATGCAAAAAGGTAACGAGTTATCTCCCCTGTTTTATATTGGTCTGGTCCAGTGTGATCCCGTGTCACCCCTGTTTAACATCTAGGGACATTGAACTTACAAATAAAATAATATTTGTCCTTTAGAATTTTGTCCTTTAGAATTTTGAACTTTGAACTCCAAGAGTAAAAACAGAACATGTTCTTGATTTTACTTAACGTTGTTCTATTAGAGGGACACACGGCAATATTAAAGTGTTAAAACACCGAGTGTTACGCTGGATTTTTTAAAATTATTATCATACTTCTACAGTTTTTAATAGTTCAGTATAGGTGGAATGGTGGGGGTCTAGTATTTAAAGCTTCAGCATATTTCTAGACTGGGATTGGGTGGTCAAGGTTATTTCTGTAAGCTGTTACTGGCGAAATTTATATTTTGTTATCTGTTATTGAAATTTGCACCTCGATTCATTAATCCTGTATTATTTTCACGTTAATTCTGATTGCATATAATTAAATAGTTGTGCAGGAAAACTAACGGGACGGCGTGATTTTAAAAAAAGAGGTCAATGACTTTGAAGCTCTATTGACAGGTTTTGATAGCTAGATCAGCATTCCTGTGCAGTTTCGTGAAAATCTGTCAAGTAGTTTCAAAGGAGTAGTCGCTACAAACGTTTACTATATAACTCTATGTAAACAAAGATGGCCGCTGGATGTCAAAATAATTTTCAACAAGGACCAACATCATGTCATGCTGATAATTTTAGAAAAAATCCCGTATCAGTATCACTTATAGTTTAAAAGAAGTAGTTGCTAAAAATGTGTTTTTTAAAAATCTATTTTTAGCCACGAAAGACATCTTGAATTTCTGGACGAACTGAAATTTTTCTAGGATCAACTAGATATCAAGAGCAACATTTCTGTTAAGTTCATGAAAATCGTTCAAGTAGTTTCAGAGGAGTAGTCGCTAACAATTTTTTACAATATATCTCTGTGTAATAAAAGATCATGTCATGCTGATCATTTTAGAAAAAAGTCCCATATCAATATCACTTATAGTTTTCAAGAAGTAGTCGCTAAAAATTTGTTTTTTAAAAATCTATTTTTAGCTTTGGCGGCCATCGAGAATTTCCGACCGACCTGACATTTTGTTAGGATCACCTAGATATCAAGAGCAACATTCCTATGAAGCTTCATGAAAATCTGTAGTTTCAGAGAAGTAGTGACTACAAGTATTTACTATATAACTCTAGGTAAACAAAGATGGCCACTGGCAGCCATGATTAATGTCGAATCAAAATGATTTTCAATAAGAACCATCACCATGTCAAACTGATAATTTTAGAAAAGTCTCATATCTATATCACATAGTTTTCAGGAAGTAGTCGCTACAAATTTGTTGTTGTTTTTTAATTTATGTTTAGTCGTGGTGGCCATCTTGAATTTCCGGCCGGCTTAAACTTTTGCTAGGATCAACTTGACATCAAGAGCAACATTCCTGTGAAGTTTCATGAAAATCCGTCAAGTAGTTTCAGAGAAGTAGTCGCTACATGTTTTTATTATATAACTCTATGTAAACTAAAATGGCCGCTGGCAGCCATGTTTAATGTCGAATCAAAATAATTTTCGATAAGGACCAACATTATGTCAGGTTGATCATTTTAGAAAAAGTCCAGTATCAATATCACTTATAGTTTTCAAGAAGTAGTCGCTACGAACTTGTTTTTAAAATTTATAGCCGCTGCCATCATGAATTTCCGGCCGATCTTAAATTTTGCTAGGATCAATTAGACATCAAGAGCAACATTCCTGTGAAGTTTCATGAAAATCCGTCTTGTAGGTTCAGAGGAGTCGTCGCTACAAGTGTTTACTATATAACTCTATGTAAACAAATATGGCCGCTGGCAGCCATGTTTAACGTCGAATCAAAACGATTTTCGACAAGGACCGACATCATGTCATGCTGATCATTTTAGAAAAAGTCCCTTATCAATATCACTTATATTTTTAAGAAGTAGTCGCTACAAACTTGTTTTTTTAAATCTATTTTAACTTTGGCGGCCATCCTGGATTTCACATCAACGTGAATTTTTTTTGCTAGGTTCATCTAGACATTTAGCTTTCCTTAAAGTTTCATAAAAATACATTCAGTAGTTCGAGCAGTCGCCGCAAAAAAGGTTTACGGACAGACAGACGGAGAGACAGACGACGGATACCGCACCACGGCATAAGCTCTGCTGATCTTTGATCAGTAGAGCTAAAAAATCAAGATTGCCGTTTGTCCCTTTAATGCGGGTCTGGTTAAGGTGTATATATAGTGACGGTCAATGAAAACGTACCAGTAGATTATATGGGTGTTATATTTCATTGCTGAGGTGATTTATAATAATATAAGTGCATATTTTGAAATTAAAGGATATTGATTAACAATTGCTAACCCTGATTGTCTCAAAATTCCTAAACTTGATGTATATAGCGACCGTCATATATATATTTAGTCTGACAGCATCTGGAAACAAGTGGCAACAATCAGAACATCCCCGCGTACATTGACACTCCTGTTCCAACTTTGAACTCCAAGAGTAAAAATAGAACATGTCCTTCATTTGTCTATTAGAGGGACACACGGCAATATTAGTGTTAAAAAATCGAGGGTTACGTTGTTGTTGTCTTTTGTTGTTTTTTAACATTATTATCATACTTCTATAGTTTTTAATAGTTCAGTATTGGTGTAGTGGGGTCTAGTTTTTAATAGATCAGTATAGGTGGATTTTTTTGTAATTCATAAAGTGCGTTACTCGGTTTTTATCCTTGGGTTCTATAGTAAAATAAAAATCTTTGGCACAGTAAAAAGATGATAATTTTCAAGTTTCGATTTTAAAAGATAAGTATTTGAATCAATTTGCATAAATGTGTACGAAATGCAGGGTTTCAAAATAATCACACTGTAAATACATTAATTTTAACAGTAAACTTGGTTGAACATCAAGGATAAAGACCGAGTTTATCACCTACCAGAATGTATTGTTTTGTCTTATTTCAGGTCACTGATTGGTCAGTATTTTTGATGATGCTCTATCGAAATTATGAATACACATTTCCTAAACGGTAATTTATTTATAGTTTAAGTGATGCGTGACTCTTTATGTAACTTGATACTGTGGGAAATAGCTATTTGCACAGGATTTTGAATATTTTTTATAAATGTCAACAGAAGCAAACAAACTTACAATAACACACAGATAAGAATATGCATAATTAATATTACTAAACCCATAACGCAAAACAAAGGAACAACGATTAGCATCGGACTGTCTTTGGTATTGTATCTCTATGGCAAGCCAAAGCCAAAGCTATGGTGGCTGATTTCTGCCTTGTCGTCTTTTCGTTATTTCACCGCGAAAAGAAGACAGAACGAAAAGACGACAGGACGAAAAGACGCCAAATACAACGCGAAAAGACGACAGAACGAAAAGACGACAGAATGACAGAACGAAAAGACGACATTTAATGGGCGAAAATACGACAGAACGCCACGCAAAAAGATGAAAAAACGACACTTCAGCCGCGAAAAGACGCCATTTGATATTGTCGTCTTTTCGTTATTTCGTGTGGCCTTCTGTCGTTTATTCGTTCTGTCGTCTTTTCACCTTGACTTTCTGTCGTCTTTTCGCGATGCATTTGGCATCTTTTCGTTCTGTCGTTCTTGACGTCTTGTCATTCTGTCGTCCGTCTTGTCGTTAAGTTGTATTTTTGCGATGCATTTGGCGTCTTTTCGTTCTGTTTTTTTATCGTCTTTTCGTTCTGTCGTCTTTTAGTTCTGTCGTATTGTCTTCTTTTCGCCTTCTTGTTGACTTACGCACCTCGGCACTGCGGCCATTTTCATGGGAAACAAGTGTAATGTGTAATCCCTTTGTTATTAAATGCGCATCTCAACCGCAAGGCGAAAAGACGACAGAACGAAAAGACGACAGAACGAAAACACGACAGAACGACAAAACGACAGAATGAAAAGACGACAAATGCATCGCGAAAAGACGACAGAAGGCCACACGAAATAACGAAAAGAGCATAATATCAAATGACGTCTTTTTTGCGGCTGAAGTGTCATCTTTTCGTTATTCGCGTGGCGTTCTGTCGCCTTTACGCCCTTGAAATGTCGTCTTTTCGTTCTGTCATCTTTTCCCGGCGAAATAACGAAAAGACGACAAATGGCAGAAATCAGCCACCATACAAAGCGGTTTTTATTCGCCAATTTCCGTTATCGGAATTACAATTTCCGCCATTTCTCTTAATATTCAGGCAGGTCGATGAAGTATATTCCGGGATTCATTCATCATCGATGAAAGGACACATGTTATGTTATTTGAAAGTTCAATGTCTGTAGATATCCTAAAGAGGTGATGTAGCAATGACACAATGGGCTTACCCATAAAAAAACAAGGGAGATAACTCATAACCCTCCGCATGTAAATGGAGACTATAACACACTCGTATTGACACAACACGTCATGTTTTATAAAGATACCATTCTTCGCCTTGTAAATCATTACGTGCTCCCACCTTAATTCCATTAAGCGATGCGAAAGTTTAGATAAGCAGGATATTATAACGGATATTTCGGCAATAAAACATGTTTAAAAACATTTTATACCGAGCAAAATGCGATAGCCTGTTTGAAATTACCTATTAAATGTTTTAATTTTACAATATGCAAACTTTTTAAGCCGAAATTAAGGTTTTATTCATACTCCAGCCAACCCCGTTTTCGCTTCTTGGAGAAGGGGTTGGATGGGGTATGAAAGTTAATACTCGGACCACGTAATGAATGACATAAATATGACTACGAATGTGAACACATATTTCCATAATTAGTAATAACTAGTGATAACTAAGTGATAATTGTGTGTTTTATATCACAATAACAGAAGCCATGTAGCTACGTACACAGGAACATTTGCATTTTAATAATGTAAACATATCAAAGAAACATACAAATATAACAAAATGACAAGACTATTCAGAAATAATATCAAATTATCAATAAAAATCATCTGACTGTCTTTGATGTTGTATCCCCTCTAGAAAAGCCTATGTTGTTATTGAAAGTCAAGCATAAGCCCCCTTATTATGGGCCCCATTTTACTTCGAAATATACACCAAAAAACAAACAAAACAATACCAACATATCTGTGATTTTAACAAAGATATTTTTCGTTTTTACTGCATAATACTATCACATATTCACATATAGTACGTATTCGAATGAGTAATATCACCAAATCGGTATCACATACTCAGAATTGTCAGGGTGATATCACATCTTCAAATATGTGACGTCACGTATTGGAACATGTGATAGCACCTATTTTAAATGGAAATATTGCTTATTCGAATGTTTGATATCACACATTCAAAATGAATATATGCTATATTCGAATACGTGTGATATGAATACGTATTCATTTTGCAATGTGGGTTAAACAGACTCACTGATCCCCGATAAACTAAAATCCGACAGATGGGGTGTGGGAGTCATTACGTGGTCCCGCCTTAATTCCATTAAGCGATTTTATTAGCACAATTTTACAACAGATACTGCGACAATAAAACATGTTTAAAACATTTTTTACTGAGAACATGTTATAACCAGCTTGAAATTACCTATTAAATGTTTTAATTTTACAATATGCAAACTTTTAAAGCCGAAATTAAGGTTTTATTTCATACCCCAGCCAACCCCGTTTTCGCTTCTTGGAGAAGGGGTTGGATGGGGTATGAAAGTTAACACTCGGACCACGTAATGGGGGTAATTAAGGAAGATACTTATACACAGAAGTGTTTTCTTTATAACTGATTTGTCTAAAGAAGTGGTGTTTTCTATAGAATTAGACTTCCTTAGTTTAGGTGGGGATATCCAGGTAAGGATGGGTGTTGGTAAGAAAGTACGGAAGCTATTTACATCAGAGAGGGTGGTGTATAACGGAGTACTTCACTTTATTTCCTAAGAGAGTCGTTCCAGGAGAGTCGTTCGTCAAAAATAGACTTCCATAGGTAAAAGTTGGGGATAACAAAATATTCAAGGAGGATGGGTCGATGAATACTGGGAAAACGATTTAAGGTTCTTACTAAGTATATAGTGATGGTGCTGGAGTGGCCCATTGTATAGAGCGATGGACTTGTAAACGGGGGACCCATGTTCAAGCCTCCTTCAAGACACCAGTAGGTCAAGTGTCTATCCTCGGAGCACGTTAAAGAACCATCGGAATGTTATCGGTAAGAGTAGGGCTGGGTTGCTGAATTCCCAAGTATTCTTCTCATTTATATCGGGTGGCTTTATATTCCACAGGGATTGGTTGGCTGTGTTCTGTGAATGCTACATGTCCTGTTTGACATGTAAAATAATCTAAACAATTTGTTGATGCGCCATTTAACAACATTCAATTATTTTATAGTGGGGAACTCTTCTTTAAAAGTTGCCTGCTGTAGGTAAATGAGACCCAAGGCTGGTTGGGGAGTTTGGAAGTTTTTTATTTTCAAAATGCTATTTGGCCGGATTGGCCTATGAGGCAAATATTAGTTACTATACAAATCTAGAGTCACATGATTGATTATCAATACATACATTCATCAAAATACAAGTAATAACACCCACAGGGATTTGTGCCTATTAAAAGATATTATTTGGAACACTATTACATAATATTTCTGGGAGAATATACATAATTTTACATAGAGGGTAGTTGTTGTTTTGGAGTGAATAACATTTTATTTTATGATAAGCAATGAAATACTGTATTTTATCAGTGAATTAAAAGTGTTATTCCACACTGTGGAATATAGAGTTTTATCATGCAGATATGCACTTTTCTGCCTAATATTAGGCACTGACCAAACAAGAAATTGCAGCACAGCTGCTGGAAAAAATGTTGGACAATTCTGAACATCATATTAATATTTCAGTGGTCAAGCTAGGTGAGAAGGAGAATACAGCGAAGTGGAAAAATTCACAATTATTTATATTTGTTTAATAAAACTGGATGAATGATTTATATATGTTGTCAATTTTTGTTTAAATATATCAGGGAGTACGTTATATATATAACGTACTCCCTGAATATATGATATATATAGGCCTGTTTTTTCATTTCAAATTAAAGTGTTTTTTTTAATTTCATGTTTTAATAATTTAATTTTGAGTGGTCATATTCAATATGCATATCATTATCAGAGAATTTAATATGAATACCATTAACGGCTCATCAAAACATTATAGATTATTTAGAGCCGCCCCTGAGAGAGGGGAATGATACGTGTATAGGCCCATACCCTTACTCTTACCGAAGTTTCTTTGTTTTCTACATGACATAATGTGAATTCTAGTGCATTTTGAAAACATTTAATTGCTAAATCCTATGATAATGACCCCGTAAGAGGCCCTTAAAATCTGACAAGCATAGGCTAACATATTGCTTGTCGAATTTTAGGTGTGTGATTGTGTGGGGTGGGTGGCATGGGATAAGCCAATTTAATATGTAAGTTATGAACTGAATGTTGTTTAACATATGAATTTGTAAGCGATTTGGGGCTCCGCTTCTCGAAGCTTATTTCAGTATGTGATCTATAATTTTTTTAATGTTCGGGGTCTCGCTTCGTGCGAATTGAAAATGTCAACTAAGGTCAGCTACGAAATTGAAGATCAGGACGAATCATGGCCTGTGGGCTTCGCTTCGCGAAGCTTACCAAAC
The DNA here is from genome assembly GCA_037043455.1 of Cyrtodaria siliqua. Classification (NCBI taxonomy): domain Eukaryota; kingdom Metazoa; phylum Mollusca; class Bivalvia; order Adapedonta; family Hiatellidae; genus Cyrtodaria; species Cyrtodaria siliqua. The sequence goes on from JAWPHD010002218.1 coordinate 212,872, forward strand.
TAGTATTGTTTTATTTAATGTTCGGGGCTTCGCTTCGGGCGAAGCTCAATACTTTGTAATTATTAATTTATCGTGAATTACATAAGTTTACTCCAGACTACATGTACAGTAACATATCTAGGCCCAAATGACAGCATAGTCCTATGGTTGGGGCGTGGAGGCATGATCCTCCGGACTTTTTATTTCATTTTAAAATGCATTAATTAGGTAAGTAAACTGTCAGAGATGTGTATCTGAAAATACCCACATCCCCTTCCCCATTGCCAGACTGGCAACATTGTAGACCAAAAGCAATTAGCACATGTTCACGCACATGACCGTTGACGTCATGTTTACAATATCGCATGACGTCATGTTTAACATATCGCATGACGTCATGTTTAACGTCAGTCGCTGATGCACCAGTTACCCTTACTCAAGTGCTGCTTCTCACAAGAAAAAGGTAAGAAATTTACATTTATACGCTTATTGATGCAAGTCTGAATCCGTTCTGAAAAATATGGAGCAGGCCGGACGATGTAAACTCCGGACATGAAGAACGCGGTCGACATAATGTCGTAAATATGAATAATTTGGGGCTTCGCTGCGCGAAGCGTAGTGATAATATAAATCTGTGTTGTTTAATTTCGGGGCTTCGCGCTTTGCGCGAAGCTCTGTGGCTCGTTTGTCGAGCTTTGTTCGTCCGTATTGTTTTCACGACTTTCGTGAAAGTTTACTTTGTGGATTTTTTTGACTTTTTACGGTAATCGGCGCCATAACCGAAAAAGCGATTACTAGTGGAAAACTTCGACGCCGGGCTGCGCCCGGCGAGAATTGTCCAAAAAAGCAAATCAATGCGGAATCCCTCGGCTTTTATTGTACGTAACGTTATCTAACGTACGAACGTAATGTTGCCTGACGTCATAAAACAGACAAAAACGACAACATCATCAAGTTGAACATGGCGGCGTCCTCGATAAGTGTAACATTCTGAGAAATAGGTAATAATAGTAATGGTAATTCATACATAAAATGTGGATAATCTACATGATAAATAGAATAATATGAATAAGGCACTGCCTCTTAGCGAGCTCAAATCCAAAAGCCACCGGACTTCAAATGAAAACAAATTAAGGACCAGGCATCAAACATGTATGACATTTACATGCGTTGAAAATGACGTAAAACACCATACACACAAACAAACAAACAGGCATTGACCTTAACATTTAGAATACACATTTGGATCTGTGCACACCCTAACAAGTAGTTCTGGTTCATGCCAATATGCGGACTGGTAGATTTAAAATATTTCGTTATGTCTGGATATGGCAGTTGATAGCAAACTCGCTTTTTATATATACGTCCGTAAGGACATAACGTTGTCTGTCCGTCTGCCTCTCCGTCAACTTTTACCTGACAAATGATTCAAGTATTGAACGAATGTTATGGAGTGTGCGGGTGTCCGACCAAAGTTGACGTTTCAAAATGTCTCGTAAGGGTCCCATGCCTAGTTAGGGAATTCCTCACGGGTGTATTTCTCACACCAAGTGTTTTACGTGTGCCACTGTTGTGTGAATGTATTTGGTTATGCATTATGCACACTTAGGTTTATTGTTCGGCGCCCCTTGAGGGCGCCGGACATACTGTGGTAGTACTTTGACCTTAGGCATGGGGAATCAAAAGGACTGATAGTTGAGAATGTTTGGATTGTAATTAAAAATGTTTAAATGGCATTTAAAGCATGCTATAAAACGCACCAGAATAAGATATAAAACACAAGAGATAAAACTGCTTAGCGATTTCTTGAATTTCTGTAAGAAATGATGCACCAATAATTCAAAAATTATACAAAATCATTTCATTAAAACGATGTCTCCCTGTATTTTGACTGAAAACGAGGCTGATTATAAAATCAAATGGTTAAATGCGTAATACGAATTTTAGAAAAATTTAACGAAATTTATCGATCGTAATATCTGCGTTTCAAATGTTTTCACATTGTTCTCGTTTTTAAATCGTTTTGATTAATTATTATTGGCAAATTACATTAAATGTTGCTAAGAAATGAGAAAATACGATGATATATCGGAAAGTTTTGGCATTTAAATTTCGTTTACGGGAAATCGCTAATTTTGTAATGCTTCATTTTGACTGTCAAATGCAGACAAATGTATTGAAAACGAAAGTAGATTTCCTCACCCCCCGGGTTTTGCGTTTGTTGTTGTTTTTATTCATATTGTACACAAAGGTGGTACAATGTGTTTGTGATTGCTTTTATCACCAACAACAGTTGATTACGGTTACTTACTACCCTGTATAATTATGGACAGTATAGTATGGTTATTATATAATCATGTATGATTGCTTTTGTGTTAAGTAACCCGTCAATTAGTTTAACAGTTTTTAATTTTTGTATGTGTATATTATGTATACACACTTTTTCTATGTAACACGTATGTTATAGAGACACTATGTTTGTGTCACGTGTGTTTATAGTTCAAGCACAGAAATCGTCTCTGATTCCACTCGGATAGACAATAATCCGAACTGCAAGAGCGCTTTCGGTCTTGAAACCTTCTTCAGTTGCAACATGCAATCCTAAACGATTTCTATTTAATACATAAATTCTCTCATTTACTGATGTAATGAGGTTTATATCGGTACACTGTGATTAACCAATTAAGTATGTATAGTGTATTCAATCTGTCTGAGTTAGTTAGTAATACATATTCAATACTTTATATATGTGTGGTTCTTATTGAGAACTGCTATTTTAAAGTACAAAAGTACTGTAAGACAAATCGGGTAGGTACCGAATGTATTGTCTTTTAATGAACATGCAGCAAGATGTTCAGACACGACTGGGTTGGTACCGTCTTAAATGTGTCTTATAGGTAGCATGTATTCCGAAGAAAACACTATTTATAATTACTCGTCGGGTTGGTACCGAGACAAAATTTGGAGTATCTCCAAATGTGAGTAAATATGTTCTCATAACAAATATATTAGCAAAATAAGACACGAATGTGTCATATATTCCGAGGAATATGCAGTTTACACGTCGGGTTTGTACCGAGACAAATGCTGGAGTATCTCCAGTAGTGTGTAAATCTGTACTGTATATAGCTATGTAGATTACACGTCGGGTTGGTACCGAGACAAATTCTGGAGTATCTCCAGAAGTGTGTAAATCTGTACTGTATATAGATAGCTAACAGAAAGTGAAATATACAATGTTTTCAGAGCTGAAAACATGCGTGTGACTCAGTCGATGTAGGGACAGCGACTGCCTACCTATCTCGCTGCTGGTGTTTCTACAAAGTGTAGTGTGTTGGTCATTAATTGGTTCCATCTGTGTGTCTACCGTCTTCCTTTTGATAACTGTTTCGACGCGAATCAATTGACGCGCTCAGTGTGGTCAATTAGTTCACGCTCAAGGTGAGAAATTCTTCTGACCATACTACCGCCGATATATCATGATTAATTACCCTTCGGCAGTACTTCTGATACTGTACGAGATCTCGATTGGGTAATAGTTAAAAATGCGTTAATGTCATTTTTCAGTAAACCACCAGATATTAGAATCTAACAGCCGTATTTACTTCCAAGAGCATATTTTATAAGTGTCTCTTTATGTATTTGTTTCTCTATGCGTGTATAAATATAGTTTTTATTAAAGTAAAAACAAGAGTATATATTTTCCCTACAACAAGTTTAATGTACCTTTTAGTATATCTTTTATTTGAATTTTCAGTTACAATCCTTAGTATAAATCAATCCGTGATAGTCACGATGTATGTGTGATGTAATTTGCCTCGACAATTAGCACGTTGTGTTTTACCTTGGTATACGACGGCTTGTGTGCTTTTTAATTATATGACATTGTGTTGTGTCTATGTCGCAATACACTGTTTGATTTGCCTGTCAGTTTCAGTGCTCGCTAGTGTATTTTTAACATAAGCAAGCTTATCTCTCCATTGTTTTCCTGTAAGTGTATCGTATTTGTTAGTCTACATATATGTTCTATATCCCTATATATTCATATTTTTATTCCTATTCCTGAGAATTATTTAATTTAAATACATATTGTGTGTATTTATGGCATTTCTAGTCGGCCGGAGGGCACATACATACATGTACACATCCATGTACATACACATCCATACATGTATGGATGCCCACGGGATATTGTTAAGAGTACAGTATAACCACAATGGTTATATTTAATAGTAGCTTTTGGTTTATTCCGTTAGTTGCAGACTAAACTTATTTTAACTAATACGTCACGTGAGGTGTACGTATTTTATTAAATGGGTATGCTACTTTACCTATTACCTATATGGAATAGGCTAAGTTGGTATATACCATATACGTGTAGTTTGAAGAGACTGCGTTACTGATTCATTGATGTTAGAGAGGAAACGTAATTGCAGCACTTTAGATAGAGTACACACACATTCGTATATATAATGAGTTTATGTTTTTTCAAAGACAATACTGGGTGAGATTCGTGAATACACTGTGAACTCTCAGGCGAATAATTACGATATAATAATGTCCATCAGTTATTGCAACTCAATAAAACTAGTGTTAGTTTTGTTCCGTAAGACTACATCAAGTAGATATAAAAGTCGAACAGACAAAGTATGCCGTGTTTACTTCCAAGAGCATATTTTATAAGTTTCTCTTTATGTATTTCTTTCTCTGTATGTATATAGATATAGTTCTTTTTCCATGTGCTTGAATACCCATTTTATTATATTGTTTTCTTTCTGTGCCAAATTCTTTTTAAACTTTATAATACTGTATGTTCCTTTTTGGCTTGTGTTTTTTTTCGCGGGTATAATAAAAAAAAAAACATAATCGTATTCACAAATGTCATTAAATAGCAATTGAATTGAATTGAATTGAATTGAAAATTAAATAGCGGATTCATTTCAAATTTGAATAAGTATTAGAAAACTGTTATTAATTTTACAAGTCAAATCTTTATTTAATCTTTTCCTACTTATATGTAAATATTCATTTCCATTTATTATATCTTTCATTTATTATATCTTTAATTTTAATTGTTATTACAATACACTTATTAATGTTGTAAAACATATTATATTATCATTTAAATAGTCTTAGTTACATTTTTACTTGTCCATGTACTTGAGTACCCATTTCATTAAACTGTGTTTTCCAGTGCCAAATATATTTCAATTTTATACTTTGATTTTTATATGGGTATAATAAAAAACGTAATCATCATATTAAGTGCCATTTAATAATGACTTAATTTCCATTTTCAATGAGTATCATCAAACCATTATTGATATAATAAGTCTATTTTTGATCTAGTCTTTTCCTTGTTTTTTAGACTAATAAAAGAAACAAGTTTTGATGTTTTAATATATATTTTTATAATGTTCAATTAAGTACAAACGTCTTTCTATTCCTGTTTGTTAACATATTTTTGATGCTAATGAAAGAAAACAAGTTTTGATATATATTTTTATAATGTTCAATAAAAGTTAAGAAATAAATAATTGACTTCTTCACTTATTTTTGCACATAAGTAGGTTTTCTGGTCAAAACTGAAAAAGTCGGCATTACCACTGTTAGTAGCGCACTGGGCTTTGAATCCAGAGGTCAGTTGGATCCTCAGACAGTACCATGTTGTCTTTAAACATGACACTATTTCTATAGCGTACACCCTTTATAATGATTGACATGCAACATTGTGTCTTATTGTCCCTCGTCTCCAGCCACTAATTCAAATGAGTAGATTATCAGTTACCTGTATAGATGGTTCATGTGATACAGTACTAGGTTTAATAACAAAACAAAAACAATTAGTCTAAAACTGATCGTCTGTTGGCCCTTCATGGCATAAAAACGACGTTAAAAATTCAAACAGATATGTGAAGTGCATTGTCCATTAATTCTTGGCTTACTTAGCTTTCTCTCCAAATGTTTCAACAACGACTTTGTAATCACTCGGCATTCATCACCTTATCTTTCCATCAACTATTTATTTAAACCTAATGCAGTCAATTCATTTAACACATTTTAAGGAAAGTCCTGCAACGAAACCGTTTGGAAAATTGTCTGAATGACCTAGTTAATTCAAAATACATTTAACCAAGTCAACATAGCAACGTTTGTTAATATTATGTCCACGACCACTAAATATACCAAGGTTTAGTACTGATGATAAGATAGTTAAAATAACTGATAAACACGTGTACTGTTATTTAATAACGTATGTTTTAATTCTTCAAAATTTTGGCGCCGAATTGATGCTTTGCATCAAGTTTTTCTTGTATTCAATTTGTATTTATATAGCCAAATAACAGACAATGCAAGTATATTTATGTCTGTCTATACGCACTGTATATACACTCAAGTGATATGAAAACGTAACACGGGAATTTCTGCTATATATTGTATATACTGCACACTTAATTGCACATAATATTCCAAAGAAATCCCAAGATGTTTTTTAAAAAGAAAGTTGCAGTTAACTAGAGAAAGGACACAACTGTGATGTTGTAGACGTTTTAATCACAATACACCTTGTAACAAGAACTTCATAAATGTTGAAGTAGCTCTTTGAAAAATTGAGCTAGTTCAGTACTGTATTTAACGTAAATAGTTTGCAAAATGTTGCATCCTAAGTTTGCTCACATGAATGAGCCAAACGCGTACTCTGTGAATAATGAAACATTGAAGGAATACTATTTGCTGTATTATTTGTTGTTTTAGTATTTTCCCCAAAAGGAAAGGTCTTACGTAGCCATGTACCATTCGATTAAAAGCAGCATATTGTACATACAATATATAGCGGAAATTCCCGTGTTGCGTTTTCATATCACTTGAGTGTAGGTTAACGATTTTACCAGGAAAACAATATCCTGCCGCAAAAACGTTTTCAGCACGAGGGCCTTCATCAGTTGCTATAAAATCTCAACCTATTCCTTCTATAGCTTTTTTAGTTCAATATATTTTTGAAAAAAGATTTCAAAATCATTGCCATATGGGATGGATTTTTCGTATATTTGTAACTCACGTGCCAAGGTGGTAGTTACATTTTACTGACTGTATACTCTAATAATGTATACTCTAATAATGTCACTTTCTTATGCAGATTATTAGCAGGAGAAATATTTAATGTGTCGTATATACGGAACTAAACCCCGTTTCTATACGTCGGTTTCTGGGTTGGTACCAGATTATATTTTACTTATTTTATAGACGGCTGGACGTTGGGTTGGTACCAAGATATATTTAAATCAGCCCTTAATCATATTAAAGATTGTTTAATGTTTGGCTTGACGCTAGGTTGGTACCAGACTATATTTAGTCAGTCGTGTAATCACATTACATTTAATTTTCTCTTCTTTCTAGTTACTGTTTCTTTTCCTAAAAGTAGCCTATACTAAATAGGCAGACTGACGCTGGGTTGGTACCAGACTATATTAAGTCAGTCGTTAATCACATTGAAGTTACGTTATATTTGGCTTGACGTTGGGTTGGTACCAGACTGTATTAAGTCAGCCTTTTAATCACTTTAAAGTAAATTGCCTCTTCTGTATTGTTATTATTTATTTTCTTAAGAATAACCTATAGACTGACGCTGGGTTGGTACCAGGCTATATTAAGTCAACCGTTTAACTGTCTATCCCTATTATCAACATAATGTTTGAAATCGAGGCGTTATTTTGGAAGTACATATATTACTGTCAATAGGGGTTAGTACCCGTTTTTCTGGGGTTAGTACCCGTTTATTATAGCTATTCACGGGGTAAGTACCCGATTTTCATTAACAGAATAGCTTCTAACAGTATCTCTTTGTACTTCAAAAATACGTGCGTAAACTGGTTTTTACCAGACTGTTCCCAATGAATTATTCAGAAAGAATAAGCATTAGGTCACTGAACATTATTTGATAACTATTGTTTTAGTTGTTTTTGCCAAACAACAGAAGAGTGCCTAAATACTTTAAGAACCAACAATTAGAATCAAAACATTCGACTGCATTTCGTTACTAAGTCCGTCTCGATATATAGTCAGTTTTTAAATTGATCTCATCCAATCGATTACCTACTATTTTTAACACCTGGTGAGAAACTCTTTACAAATCTCACGGTAAATATTCAATCAGCTGTTGCATGATGTGCCGCAGCAATTGTCTTATCGGAAAAGCCGACTGCCACATTTATCTAATTATCATACCTACACGTATGCAGTTAATATATTCTTTGATCTTTCCAAATTATACAATTTTAGTCTGCGAGATTTCTTTTCTGTACGGGTATAGAAATATTAAAATTAACATTACATTAAAATGTGTCATTTCTTGGTGTATGAAGTACGGGAGTAAATATCCCATTCGGGCATACACTGTTAGACGAGTATTCAGAGAGTTGTTTCATATGGTGGCAGGCATTAATTATTTAATGCTCAGGTCTTTATAAACTTTAATCAGCTTATTTTTACCGGTTTTTATCTTTTCTTAAGATTAGCAAAAAGGTACATTTCGAAGGTCATCAACCCCTGCAGAGCAGGTTAAGGCTCTGCAGGTTAAGGGGTGCCCGCCTTGGTGATAATCTAGGTCACTGTTTCTAAATGTTATGAGGGGTGCCGGTGTCCGACCAAAGTTGACGTTTCAAAATGTCTCGTAAGGGTCCCATGACTAGTTAGGGAATTCCTCACGGGTGTATTTCTCACACCCAGTGTTTTACGTGTGCCGCTGTTGTGTGAATTTATTTGGTTATGCATTAAGCACACTTAGGTTTATATTCAATTTGTATTTATACAGCCAAATAACAGACAATGCAAGTATATTTATGTCTGTCTATACGCACTGTATATAGGTTAACGATTTTACCAGGAAAACAATATCCTGCCGCAAAAACGTTTTCAGCCCGAGGGCCTTCATCAGTTGCTATAAAATCTCAACCTATTCCTTCTATAGCATTTTTAGTTAGTATCTATATACTAAATAGGCAGACTGACGCTGGGTTGGTACCAGACTATATTAAGTCAGTCGTTAATCACATTGAAGTTACGTTATATTTGGCTTGACGCTGGGTTGGTACCAGACTATATTAAGTCAGCCTTTTAATCACATTAAAGTAAATTGCCTCTTCTGTATTGTTATTGAAGAAGTTCTGTCGTGTTGTCGTTCTGTCGTCTTGTTGTTCTGTCTTCTTTTCGCCTTCCTGTTGACTTACGCACCTCGGCACTGCGGCCATTTTCATGGGAAACAAGTGTAATGTGTAATCTCTTTGTTATTAAATGCGCATCTCAACCGCAAGGCGAAAAGACGACAGAACGAAAAGACGACAGAACGAAAACACGACAGAACGACAAAACGACAGAATGAAAAGACGACAAATGCATCGCGAAAGGACGACAGAAGGCCACACGAAATAACGAAAAGAGCATAATATCAAATGACGTCTTTTTTGCGGCTGAAGTGTCATCTTTTCGTCTTTTCGCGTGGCGTTCTGTCGCCTTTTCGCCCTTGAAATGTCGTCTTTTCGTTCTGTCATCTTTTCCCGGCGAAATAACGAAAAGACGACAAATGGCAGAAATCAGCCACCATACAAAGCGGTTTTTATTCGCCAATTTCCGTTATCGGAATTACAATTTCCGCCATTTCTCTTAATATTCAGGCAGGTCGATGAAGTATATTCCGGGATTCATTCATCATCGATGAAAGGACACATGTTATGTTATTTGAAAGTTCAATGTCTGTAGATATCCTAAAGAGGTGATGTAGCAATGACACAATGGGCTTACCCATAAAAAAACAAGGGAGATTACTCATAACCCTCCGCATGTAAATGGAGACTATAACACACTCGTATTGACACAACACGTCATGTTTTATAAAGATACCATTCTTCGCCTTGTAAATCATTACGTGCTCCCACCTTAATTCCATTAAGCGATGCGAAAGTTTAGATAAGCAGGATATTATAACGGATATTCGGCAATAAAACATGTTTAAAAACATTTTATACCGAGCAAAATGCGATAGCCTGTTTGAAATTACCTATTAAATGTTTTAATTTTACAATATGCAAACTTTTTAAGCCGAAATTAAGGTTTTATTCATACCCCAGCCAACCCCGTTTTCGCTTCTTGGAGAAGGGGTTGGATGGGGTATGAAAGTTAATACTCGGACCACGTAATGAATGACATAAATATGACTACGAATGTGAACACATATTTCCATAATTAGTAATAACTAGTGATAACTAAGTGATAATTGTGTGTTTTATATCACAATAACAGAAGCCATGTAGCTACGTACACAGGAACATTTGCATTTTAATAATGTAAACATATCAAAGAAACATACAAATATAACAAAATGACAAGACTATTCAGGAATAATATCAAATTATCAATAAAAATCATCTGACTGTCTTTGATGTTGTATCCCCTCTAGAAAAGCCTATGTTGTTATTGAAAGTCAAGCATAAGCCTCCTTATTATGGGCCCCATTTTACTTCGAAATATACACCAAAAAACAAACAAAACAATACCAACATATCTGTGATTTTAACAAAGATATTTTTCGTGTTTACTGCATAATACTATCACATATTCACATATAGTACGTATTCGAATGAGTAATATCACCAAATCGGTATCACATACTCAGAATTGTCAGGGTGATATCACATCTTCAAATATGTGACGTCACGTATTGGAACATGTGATAGCACCTATTTTAAATGGAAATATTGCTTATTCGAATGTTTGATATCACACATTCAAAATGAATATATGCTATATTCGAATACGTGTGATATGAATACGTGTGATATCACGTATTCATTTTGCAATGTGGGTTAAACAGACTCACTGATCCCCCATAAACTAAAATCCGAGAGATTGGGTGTGGGAGTCATTACGTGGTCCCGCCTTAATTCCATTAAGCGATTTTATTAGCACAATTTTACAACAGATATTGCGACAATAAAACATGTTTAAAACATTTTTTACTGAGAACATGTTATAACCAGCTTGAAATTACCTATTAAATGTTTTAATTTTACAATATGCAAACTTTTAAAGCAGAAATTAAGGTTTTATTTCATACCCCAGCCAACCCCGTTTTCGCTTCTTGGAGAAGGGGTTGGATGGGGTATGAAAGTTAACACTCGGACCACGTAATGGGGGTAATTAAGGAAGATACTTATACACAGAAGTGTTTTCTTTATAACTGATTTGTCTAAAGAAGTGGTGTTTTCTATAGAATTAGACTTCCTTAGTTTAGGTGGGGATATCCAGGTAAGGATGGGTGTTGGTAAGAAAGTACGGAAGCTATTTACATCAGAGAGGGTGGTGTATAACGGAGTACTTCACTTTATTTCCCAAGAGAGTCGTTCCAGGAGAGTCGTTCGTCAAAAATAGACTTCCATAGGTAAAAGTTGGGGATAACAAAATATTCAAGGAGGATGGGTCGATGAATACTGGGAAAACGATTTAAGGTTCTTACTAAGTATATAGTGATGGTGCTGGAGTGGCCCATTGTATAGAGCGATGGACTTGTAAACGGGGGACCCATGTTCAAGCCTCCTTCAAGACACCAGTAGGTCAAGTGTCTATCCTCGGAGCACGTTAAAGAACCATCGGAATGTTATCGGTAAGAGTAGGGCTGGGTTGCTGAATTCCCAAGTATTCTTCTCATTTATATCGGGTGGCTTTATATTCCACAGGGATTGGTTGGCTGTGTTCTGTGAATGCTACATTTCCTGTTTGACATGTAAAATAATCTAAACAATTTGTTGATGCGCCATTTAACAACATTCAATTATTTTATAGTGGGGAACTCTTCTTTAAAAGTTGCCTGCTGTAGGTAAAAGAGACCCAAGGCTGGTTGGGGAGTTTGGAAGTTTTTTATTTTCAAAATGCTATTTGGCCGGATTGGCCTATGAGGCAAATATTAGTTACTATACAAATCTAGAGTCACATGATTGATTATCAATACATACATTCATCAAAATACAAGTAATAACACCCACAGGGATTTGTGCCTATTAAAAGATATTATTTGGAACACTATTACATAATATTTCTGGGAGAATATACATAATTTTACATAGAGGGTAGTTGTTGTTTTGGAGTGAATAACATTTTATTTTATGATAAGCAATGAAATACTGTATTTTATCAGTGAATTAAAAGTGTTATTCCACACTGTGGAATATAGAGTTTTATCATGCAGATATGCACTTTTCTGCCTAATATTAGGCACTGACCAAAAAAGCAAATCAATGCGGAATCCCTCGGCTTTTATTGTACGTAACGTTATCTAACGTACGAACGTAATGTTGCCTGACGTCATAAAACAGACAAAAACGACAACATGGCGGCGTCCTCGATAAGTGTAACATTCTGAGAAATAGGTAATAATAGTAATGGTAATTCATACATAAAATGTGGATAATCTACATGATAAATAGAATAACATGAATAAGGCACTGCCTCTTAGCGAGCTCCAATCCAAAAGCCACCGGACTTCAAATGAAAACAAATTAAGGGCCAGGCATCAAACATGTATGACATTTACATGCGTTGAAAATGACGTAAAACACCATACACACAAACAAACAAACAGGCATTGACCTTAACATTTAGAATACACATTTGGATATGTGCACACCCTAACAAGTAATTCTGGTTCATGCCAGTATGCGGACTGGTAGGTTTAAAATATTTCGTTATGTCTGGATATGGCAGTTGATAGCAAACTCGCTTTTTATATATACGTCCGTAAGGACATAACGTTGTCTGTCCGTCTGCCTCTCCGTCAGCTTTTACCTGACAAATGATTCAAGTATTTAACGAATGTTATGGAGTGTGCGGGTGTCCGACCAAAGTTGACGTTTCAAAATGTCTCGTAAGGGTCCCATGCCTAGTTAGGGAATTCCTCACGGGTGTATTTCTCACACCCAGTGTTTTACGTGTGCCACTGTTGTGTGAATGTATTTGGTTATGCATTATGCACACTTAGGTTTATTGTTCGGCGCCCCTTGAGGGGCCGGACATACTGTGGTAGTACTTTGACCTTAGGCATGGGGAATCAAAAGGACTGATAGTTGAGTATGTTTGGATTGTAATTAAAAATATTTAAATGGCATTTAAAGCATGCTATAAAACGCACCAGAATAAGATATAAAACACAAGAGATAAAACTGCTTAGCGATTTCTTGAATTTCTGTAAGAAATGATGCACCAATAATTCAAAAATTATACAAAATCATTTCATTAAAACGATGTCTCCCTGTATTTTGACTGAAAACGAGGCTGATTATAAAATCAAATGGTTAAATGCGTAATACGAATTTTAGAAAAATTTAACGAAATTTATCGATCGTAATATCTGCGTTTCAAATGTTTTCACATTGTTCTCGTTTTTAAATCGTTTTGATTAATTATTATTGGCAAATTACATTAAATGTTGCTAAGAAATGAGAAAATACGATGATATATCGGAAAGTTTTGGCATTTAAATTTCGTTTACGGGAAATCGCTAATTTTGTAATGCTTCATTTTGACTGTCAAATGCAGACAAATGTATTGAAAACGAAAGTAGATTTATGAGCGCAGACTCTTTGCATCAAGTTTTTCTTGTATTAAAATGTAAACATTTTCTATATAGAGTATCATCCAAATAAAGCCTGGGCTGGTCATAGTGGACAGCCATGATGTCTGGCCGGGCTGCTCTTACACAGCCTGGGCAGGTCATAGTGGACAGCCATGATGTCTGGCCGGACTGCTCTTACACAGCCTGGGCAGGTCATAGTGGACGGCCGTGATGTCTGGCCGGGCTGCTCTTACACAGCCTGGGCAGGTCATAGTGGACAGCCGTGATGTCTGGCCGGGCTGCTCCTACACAGTGATGTCTGGCGGGACTGCTCTTACACAGCCTGGGCTGGTCATAGTGGACAGCCATGATGTCTGGCCGGGCTGCTCTTACACAGTGATGTCTGGCGGGACTGATCTTACACAGCCTGGGCAGGTCATAGTGGACGGCCGTGATGTCTGGCCGAGCTGCTCTTACACAGCCTGGGCAGGTCATAGTGGACAGCCATGATGTCTGGCCGGGCTGCTCTTACACAGTGATGTCTGGCGGGACTGCTCTTACACAGCCTGGGCAGGTCATAGTGGACAGCCATGATGTCTGGCCGGGCTGCTCTTACACAGTGATGTCTGGCGGGACTGCTCTTACACAGCCTGGGCAGGTCATAGTGGACAGCCGTGATGTCTGGCCGGGCTGCTCTTACACAGTGATGTCTGGCGGGACTGCTCTTACACAGCCTGGGCTGGTCATAGTGGACAGCCATGATGTCTGGCCGGGCTGCTCTTACACAGTGATGTCTGGCGGGACTGATCTTACACAGCCTTGGCAATTCATAGTGGACGGCCGTGATGTCTGGCCGAGCTGCTCTTACACAGCCTGGGCAGGTCATAGTGGACAGACATGATGTCTGGCCGGGCTGCTCTTACACAGTGATGTCTGGCGGGACTGCTCTTACACAGCCTGGGCAGGTCATAGTGGACAGCCATGATGTCTGGCCGGGCTGCTCTTACACAGTGATGTCTGGCGGGACTGCTCTTACACAGCCTGGGCTGGTCATAGTGGACAGCCATGATGTCTGGCCGGACTGCTCTTACACACAGTGATGTCTGGCGGGACTGCTCTTACACAGCCTGGGCAGGTCATAGTGGACGGCCGTGATGTCTGGCCAGACTGCTCTTACACAGCCTGGGCAGGTCATAGTGGACAGCCATGATGTCTGGCCGGGCTGCTCTTACACAGCCTGGGCAGGTCATAGTGGACAGCCGTGATGTCTGGCGGGACTGCTCTTACACAGCCTGGGCAGGTCATAGTTGACGGCCGTGATGTCTGGCCAGACTGCTCTTACACAGCCTGGGCAGGTCATAGTGGACAGCCATGATGTCTGGCCGGGCTGCTCTTACACAGCCTGGGCAGGTCATAGTGGACAGCCTTGATGTCTGGCCGGACTGCTCTTACACAGCCTGGGCAGGTCATAGAGGACGGCCGTGATGTCTGGCCGGGCTGCTCTTACACAGCCTGGGCAGGTCAAAGTGGACGGCCGTGATGTCTGGCCGGACTGCTCTTACACAGCCTGGGCAGGTCATAGTGGACGGCCGTGATGTCTGGCCGGGCTGCTCTTACACAGCCTGGGCAGGTCATAGTGGACGGCCGTGATGTCTGGCCGGGCTGCTCTTACACAGCCTGGGCAGGTCATAGTGGACAGCCGTGATGTCTGGCCGGGCCGTTTGGAAAATTGTCTGAATGACCTAGTTAATTCAAAATACATTTAACCAAGTCAACATAGCAACGTTTGTTAATATTATGTCCATGACCACTAAATATACCAAGGTTTAGTACTGATGATAAGATAGTTAAAATAACTGATAAACACGTGTACTGTTATTTAATAACGTATGTTTTAATTCTTCAAAATTTTGGCGCCGAATTGATGCTTTGCATCAAGTTTTTCTTGTATTCAATTTGTATTTATATAGCCAAATAACAGACAATGCAAGTATATTTATGTCTGTCTATACGCACTGTATATAGGTTAACGATTTTACCAGGAAAACAATATCCTGCCGCAAAAACGTTTTCAGCCCGAGGGCCTTCATCAGTTGCTATAAAATCTCAACCTATTCCTTCTATAGCTTTTTTAGTTCAATATATTTTTGAAAAAAGATTTCAAAATCATTGCCATATGGGATGGATTTTTCGTATATTTGTAACTCACGTGCCAAGGTGGTAGTTACATTTTACTGACTGTATACTCTAATAATGTATACTCTAATAATGTCACTTTCTTATGCAGATTATTAGCAGGAGAAATATTTAATGTGTCGTATATACGGAACTAAACCCCGTTTCTATACGTCGGTTTCTGGGTTGGTACCAGATTATATTTTACTTGTTTTATAGACGGCTGGACGTTGGGTTGGTACCAAGATATATTTAAATCAGCCCTTAATCATATTAAAGATTGTTTAATGTTTGGCTTGACGCTGGGTTGGTACCAGACTATATTTAGTCAGTCGTGTAATCACATTAAATTTAATTTTCTCTTCTTTCTAGTTACTGTTTCTTTTCCTAAAAGTAGCCTATACTAAATAGGCAGACTGACGCTGGGTTGGTACCAGACTATATTAAGTCAGTCGTTAATCACATTGAAGTTACGTTATATTTGGCTTGACGCTGGGTTGGTACCAGACTATATTAAGTCAGCCTTTAAATCAAATTAAAGTAAATTGTCTCTTCTGTATTGTTATTATTTATTTTCTTAAGAATAACCTATATTAAATAGACAGACTGACGCTGGGTTGGTACCAGGCTATATTAAGTCAGCCGTTTAACTGTCTATCCCTATTATCAACATAATGTTTGAAATCGAGGCGTTATTTTGGAAGTACATATATTACTGTCAATCCGGGTTAGTACCCGTTTTTCTGGGGTTAATACCCGTTTATTATAGCTATTCACGGGGTTATTACCCGATTTTCATTAACAGAATAGCTTCTAACAGTATCTCTTTGTACTTCAAAAATACGTGCATCAACTGGTTTTCACCAGACTGTTCCCAGTGAATTATTCAGAAAGAATAAGCATTAGGTCACTGCACATTATTTGAAAACTATTGTTTTAGTTGTATTTGCCAAAAAACAGAAGAGTGCCTAAATACTTTAAGAACCAACAATTAGAATGAAACATTCGACTGCATTTCATAACTAAGTCCGTCTCGATATATAGTCAGTTTTTAAATTGATCTCATCCAATCGATTACCTACTATTTTTAACACCTGGTGAGAAACTCTTTACAAATCTCACGGTAAATATTCAATCAGCTGTTGCATGATGTGCCGCAGCAATTGTCTTATCGGTAAAGCCGACTGCCACATTTCTCTAATTATCATACCTACACGTATGCAGTTAATATATTCTTTGATCTTTCCAAATTATACAATTTTAGTCTGCGAGATTTCTTTTCTGTACGGGTATAGAAATATTAAAATTAACATTACATTAAAATGTATGTCATTTCTTGGTGTATGTAGTATGGGAGTAAATATCCCATTCGGGCATACACTGTTAGACGAGTATTTAGAGAGTTGTTTCATATGGTGGCAGGCATTAATTATTTAATGCTCAGGTCTGTATAAACTTTAATCAGCTTATTTTTACCGGTTTTTATCTTTTCTTAAGATTAGCAAAAAGTAACATTTCGAAGGTCATCAACCACTGCAGAGCAGGTTAAGGCTCTGCAGGTTAAGGTGTGCCCGCCTTGGTGATAATCTAGGTCACTGTTTCTAAATGTTATTGGGGGTGCGGGTGTCCGACCAAAGTTGACGTTTCAAAATGTCTCGTAAGGGTCCCATGCCTAGTTATGGAATTCCTCACGGGTGTATTTCTCACACCCAGTGTTTTACGTGTGCCGCTGTTGTGTGAATTTATTTGGTTATGCATTATGCACACTTAGGTTTATATTCAATTTGTATTTATATAGCCAAATAACAGTCAATGTAAGTATATTTATGTCTGTCTATACGCGCTGTATATAGGTTAACGATTTTACCAGGAAAACAATATCCTGCCGCAAAAACGTTTTCAGCCCGAGGGCCTTCATCAGTTGCTATAAAATCTCAACCTATTCCTTCTATAGCGTTTTTAGTTCAATATATTATTGAAAAAGATTTCAAAATCATTGCCATATGGGATGGATTTTTCGTATATTTGTAACTCATGTGCCAAGGTGGTAGTTACATTTTACTGACTGTTTACTCTAATAATGTATACTCTAATAATGTCACTTTTTTATGCAGATTATTAGCAAGAGAAATATTTAATGTGTCGTATATACGGAACTAAACCCCGTTTCTATACGTCGGTTTCTGGGTTGGTACCAGATTATATTTTACTTGTTTTATAGACGGCTGGACGTTGGGTTGGTACCAAGATATATTTAAATCAGCCCTTAATCATATTAAAGATTGTTTAATGTTTGGCTTGACGCTGGGTTGGTACCAGACTATATTTAGTCAGTCGTGTAATCACATGACATTTAATTTTCTCTTCTTTCTAGTTACTGTTTATTTTCCTAAAAGTAGCCTATACTAAATAGGCAGACTGACGCTGGGTTGGTACCAGACTATATTAAGTCAGTCGTTAATCACATTGAAGTTACGTTATATTTGGCTAGACGCTGGGTTGGTACCAGACTGTATTAAGTCAGCCTTTTAATCACATTAAAGTAAATTGCCTCTTCTGTATTGTTATTATTTATTTTCTTAAGAATAACCTATATTAAATAGACAGACTGACGCTGGGTTGGTACCAGGCTATATTAAGTCAGCCGTTTAACTGTCTATCCCTATTATCAACATAATGTTTGAAATCGAGGCGTTATTTTGGAAGTACATATATTACTGTCAATCGGGGTTAGTACCCGTTTTTCTGGGGTTAGTACCCGTTTATTATAGCTATTCACGGTTTAAGTACCCGATTTTCATTAACAGAATAGCTTCTAACAGTATCTCTTTGTACTTCAAAAATACGTGCGTAAACTGGTTTTTACCAGACTGTTCCCAATGAATTATTCAGAAAGAATAAGCATTAGGTCACTGAACATTATTTGATAACTATTGTTTTAGTTGTATTTGCCAAAAAACAGAAGAGTGCCTAAATACTTAAAGAACCAACAATCAGAATGAAAATATTCGACTGCATTTCGTAACTAAGTCCGTCTCGATATATAGTCAGTTTTTAAATTGATCTCATCCAATCGATTACCTACTATTTTTAACACCTGGTGAGAAACTCTTTACAAATCTCACGGTAAATATTCAATCAGCTGTTGCATGATGTGCCGCAGCAATTGTCTTATCGGAAAAGCCGACTGCCACATTTATCTAATTATCATACCTACACGTATGCAGTTAATATATTCTTTGATCTTTCCAAATTATACAATTTTAGTCTGCGAGATTTCTTTTCTGTACGGGTATAGAAATATTAAAATTAACATTACATTAAAATGTATGTCATTTCTTGGTGTATGAAGTACGGGAGTAAATATCCCATTCGGGCATACACTGTTAGACGAATATTCAGAGAGTTGTTTCATATGGTGGCAGGCATTAATTATTTAATGCTCAGGTCTTTATAAACTTTAATCAGCTTATTTTTACCGGTTTTTATCTTTTCTTAAGATTAGCAAAAAGGTACATGTCGAAGGTCATCAACCCCTGCAGAGCAGGTTAAGGCTCTGCAGGTTAAGGGGTGCCCGCCTTGGTGATAATCTAAGTCACTGTTTCTAAATGTTATGGGGGGTGCGGATGTCCGACCAAAGTTGACGTTTCAAAATGTCTCGTAAGGGTCCCATGACTAGTTAGGGAATTCCTCACGGGTGTATTTCTCACACCCAGTGTTTTACGTGTGCCGCTGTTGTGTGAATTTATTTGGTTATGCATTATGCACACTTAGGTTTATATTCAATTTGTATTTATATAGCCAAATAACAGACAATGCAAGTATATTTATGTCTGTCTATACGCACTGTATATAGGTTAACGATTTTACCAGGAAAACAATATACGTATCTTATAGAAGCCATTAATGACAGAAATATGCAAATAATAAATAATAACCAGGCCACTAGATTAGGTGAAGACGGTCAACGGGACTCTACCCTAGACCTTAGTATAGTCTCAAATAGTATAGCCCATAAAGCAACCTGTAGTGTATTAGATAACACTATAGGAAGCGACCATTACCCTACAATCACTAGTGTTAGATTCAAAACCCAATACCAGCCCATAGTCATTCCAGCTAAATGGAAGGTAGATAAGGCAGATTGGACTAAGTTTAAACACACATGTGACCAACACTTCGACTACAACACGCCTGAGAACAATATCCAAGGTAAATACAATGCCTTTACAACAGAATTACAAAATGTGTACAAAACGGCAATACCAAAAACTAAAGCCGGTATAAAGAAAAGAAAGAACGTTTTTCCCTGGTGGACAGACCAATGCAAAATAGATATTAAAAAAAGGGAAAACCTCAGAAAAACATATAAGAGCAATAAAAACGATGAAACCTGGAAAAAATTCAAAACCCAGAGATCCATAGCAAAAAACACTATCAAAAAAGCAAAATATGAATGCTGGAAACAATTCATATCCCAAATTAACTACAAAACAACATCGAAACAAGTCTGGAATATAGTTCAAAGGTTCAAAGGTCAACCAATGGAACCGATACCCACTTTAGTACAGGATCAAAAAGAAATATATGATAACCAAACTAAAGCAAACACACTGGCATCCCAATATCAGAAAGTAAGCAGTGATATGAATTATGACGAACAATTTCTAAAATTAAAGAAAGTAAATGAAACCACGTATGATAAAATAATGGAAACAGAGGGAGACCACTCTGACTGCGAATTTAATAAGCCATTTTCACTCTCTGAGCTCAATTTAGCACTCTTAACATGTAATAGCACAGCCCCGGGGGAAGATAGCATTCATTATGACATGATAATTAACCTCACAACAAATGGCAAAATCAAACTGGTCGAATTATATAACTATTCCTGGTCAACTGGAACACATCCCGAAGAATGGAGTGAATCCCTCATAATCCCCATCCTAAAAATGGGAAAAGATAAAACCCTCCCATCGTCGTACAGGCCTATATCCCTGACCCCAGTACTCTCTAAAATCATGCAAAAAAAAATAAAACCCAGAATTATAGCCTATCTAGAACCACAGGGCCTAATGTCAATAGATCAGTCAGGATGCAGGCCATACCACTCCTGCACTGACCACCTCGCAAGACTAGAAAATGATGGTAGACAAGCCCAACTTGAAAATAACTACTTACTAACGGTGTTCATGGACCTTAGTAATGCATTTGATATACACTGGAACAAGGGAGCCCTCATGTTAATGTATCAGCTGGGAATCAGGGGGAGACTACTCAAATGGCTCAATGTATTTTTAATGGAAAGAAAAATTAAAGTTAAAGTAAACGGTCATGTATCAGACACCAAAATAGCAGAAAATGGCTGTCCCCAGGGTAGCGTTTTATCCCCAATCATTTTCTGTATATACATGAATACTCTAAAAATGGCGGTGACGGAGCACAACGAAACTATTACAACACGGTTAAATCGCACTCAATTAGCCCAATACGTCGATGACGGGGCCATGTGGATAAAATCTCGAAGTCCGGTTAGATTAACACAACTAGGGCAACAACTGATGTCCAAAATCGAAAAGTGGTCAATAACGTGGGGTATTAAAATAAACCCCGAAAAAACACAGGTCATGATAATATCAAAACCAGGAAGGTATCCCGAAAAAGAATTTAAACTAAAAAAACTGAAACTATGTAACAAAACAGTAGAATACGCGCCACATGCAAAACTCCTGGGAATGTACTTCGATAGGCATCTGACATGGAAGAAACACATCACGTATGTCATAGAAAGATGTAATAAGGATATGCGCCTGCTTAGAATAACTGTTAACTAACAGCACGTACGGTGCAGATAAAACATCCCTAATCAACCTATACAAAGCGCTAATTTTAAGTAAAATCAGTTATGGAGACATAGCATATGCCTCCGCGTCCGATAGGTTACTATATAAACTACAAGTAATACAAAAATAAAGCCCTGCGCATAGCCACAGGGGCACATAGGTCAACCAACATAACTGGACTCATGGCGGAATGTGCAGAAACGCCACTGTTTATACACCGCGAAAAGAATATGCTTAAATACTGGGCAAGATCAACCCGGCTAAAACAAAACCTCCCAATTAACGGGAAAATAACAAAGATAGGCATATTCGAACATAAAAAAGATAAAACTCGCCTAAAACTCCCGTATACTCAGCAAATACAAACCTTGTTAAGTAAACATAACATGACCAACCTATCAATATCAAAACCCGTCTACCCCGATAATACGCTAATACGAATCTTAAAGCCGAGCCTAGACCTCACCCACTTAATTAATAAAAAAACAAACAGAACCCGCGATAGCACGCAATATAAGTATAGACCATATAGACAGCAACTATAAGGATTATGTCAAAATATATACAGATGGGAGTAAAAACCCCGAGAAACAATAGCCGGATCGGGAATTTGCATATACAGTACCAACAATACTTTGATTTTAGAAAAAGGTTATAAAGTAGACCACAGGTTATCAGTATACAAAACCGAACTATTAGCTATTCGAATAGCGCTCGAATGGATAATAACATTCAAACCCGAAAAAGTTGTGATATTCAGCGACAGTCTGAGTTCACTACAATCAATAGCTAATGGTACTAACAATAGTAGACCCGATCTAACTTATTCGATCCTAAAACAAATCAACACCATTTCAGAACTAAACATACTGTTAGAAATGAATTGGATCCCCAGCCACGTAGATATAGAAGGGAATGAAAGGGCGGACTACTGGGCTAACAGAGGGGCAAGCAAAGGCACCCCAATACCCCTGCCATTAGGCCTTAAAGAAATATATTCGATAATTAAAGCTAAAATGACAAGCGAATGGAAGCAAAATTGGTCAAAAGCTACCACACAACGTATTTCCATGCACCCCCATGTACCAAATAAAGTAATACAATATAGCGAAGATAGGCGCATGGATATTGCATATACCCGACTAAGATTAGGACATAGCCGGCTAGGAGACAATGATAAGATAAAAACTAGCAACGGACTAAGCACAGATTGCGAAACATGCGGTCGAAACGGATCATTTGACCACACCTTCTTTGATCCCTCGGGTCTAGGCCCCTTATACTTAAGCCAACGCGAAACACTAAAAACCGACCTTCTCAAGTTAGGATTAAAAATAATAAACCAAAAAGCGCTATTATTCCCGGAAACTCAATATGCAGTAGAAACGCGGAAAGCGGTATTTAAATTCCTCCGATCGACAGGAGTTTTATACAGAATATAGAATCAAACATGCTCTGTTGCCGCTAAGTACTCAGTAAAAAGGCACAAGTGGTGATATTTATGTATATGGGGATCGCCGACATGCATGAAACAGTCAATTACTTGCGTAATATGTGTGCCGGATGATCCTCATATATATTAAACTCATATGGTGTACATGTGTGTGGTCTTATTTACGTAGCAAATAGCCAGTAAAGGAATATGTATGTCGGTATATGTCGTATGTAGCATGAAATGTATGGGTCTGTGTGTATATTTAGCCATATGGGGGTATACTGTACATCTGATCTTGACTTCTGCCATCATTAATATAAATGCATAAACGGAATTGCACACATTTGACATTCTACCACCATATCTCAAGACGACTTATTAGCGCTAAAACACCAAGTAAATGGACCCACACTCTACTTGCAGCACCACTGCCCATCGGTATAAGGTGTTCAATACATGCTTTGCTCCCATGGGCGCCGAAAGAGGGATGGGAAAGCAACTAGGGGTGGAACCCATAATTTAAAAACCATTAAAAAACCAACATTTCATTAACGGTGCTCTCACTTTGGACCGCGCGGATAATTTCAATCCGTTTTGCAAAACGAAAATGCAGCTTACACCTGATTGGTTCATTTTCAATCCGTTTCGCGAAACAAAAAACCAACAAATCCCTGATTGGTCCATTTTCAATCCGTTTTGTAAAACGAAAATATACCATTATTCCAAGTAAATGGGGATCAAACATGTACCAAGCAAATATAAATGTATGAATATATAGATAATGTAAACATACTTAGATATGGACAAGTCAAATCGTACTATTACTAAAAAACATAGCGAAAGTTAAAAACGATTAGTTGAGTCTAATGTGGGGCTTCATCTGCACGAGGAATATTTTCTGTGGTACTGTGATAACGGAGGGGCTCAAGCGATTTCCATGGTTCATAAACCAGGCGGCGCCGCGTATAAGCGCGGTCCTGCAGCCTGGTTTCTGAACTGCGAGGTCCTGACCGTGGAATCCGAGTCATTATGTTTGAGTACGGGCCCTAACACTCGCTTAAAACTTAGAATAGGACAAACCATATCATGACAGGAAGAATACAATATAACAGATACAAAAGGTTAGGTAAATAGAGAAGATGTACAGTAGAAACTATAAGTATGGTGCACACGGACATTGTAATATGGGCCCATGGCCAAATCCGCCATCCTTCCTGATACTCGGTAGTGACTGGGGTTGTAACTCACCCTGGAACCAGCTCTGTGAGCGCTGAGTAAGGTTAACGATGAGGACGCGGCACCGGACCCCATATCAAGTATGGTGACAACATTGCACGGTGGGGCCGCGCTACCAAATCAATGCCTAAACTATGAAGGAACTACACCTACATAGTAGGCGAGTCTCTCCACTGACACAAATACAGCGAGTGGATGCTCGCTGTAGTCTTTGGGGCGTGCAAGCGTATTTCCGTCTAGGCTGGAAGAAGACTTAAAAGATTGGGTGGCGCGACACCACTTTGGGGTACGTTAAAGGATAAAAGAACATGAGTACATAGCAGAGCCGGTATATTTATTCATGATAGAAATAGCACAGTATTAACATAGGCAAGTTACAGCCCCTTCTTGTAAAGCAATATGTCAGAAGAAGTGGTACAGTGAGATGAATGTATGTGCAGGTGTATGTATGTAAACGTACAATGGTCTATATAATTAGTCTGTAAATTTACCCCACTAAGTGCTCATCCCATCAGAAGGGATGGGGCCGTCAGTAAACTTAAAAAACATTGACATTTTTGACATGTCTCACATACTCATATATGAAAAACTTCACCGATTACGGATTCCAAGATTAGGTTGATGATGGGAGATCTAACTGGGTTTATTCCTGAAACACCCACTTTCTAATTTTCATATTCCTGAAACCCCCACTTTTTAATTTTCAAATTCCTGAAACACCCACTTTTAATTTATGTAACCCATGGTTACGGACTATAGTCTGTTTTACCTATTGGTATAATATTTGCTGCATAAGGAGATATAAATGTAAAATATTTATAATTTAAGATTTGATAAATTATGTCTAAATACATTAATATTATTAGGACCATAAATTAATATTGATATTAAATAATCAGAATTGCCAATTAATTATTATTATTATTATTATATCAAAGTATAACAGTTTATATCAATTAATTAAGATTAATTAGGTTTCTTTGATCTTTTTTTAAAATATATTAGTTATAGTTTAAAACTGATAATTGATACATTGAAAAAGACAAGATTAACAGTTTGCAAGCAGTTTTCTTAATTAAAACTGATAATTGATACACGATGATGATGTTATTAAAGAAATAAGATTAACAGTTTGCAATCAATAGTGTTAATTTATTGGTATTTAAGTTTACTGTTTATCTTTTTGAATACTTTGATGTTTCATATAAATTCAACTGAGCAATATCTAAACAAAGAAATATTTATTTGAGTATATTAAAGGCGATAATTAATGTATTAAAAACAAGATACAAGACCATTAATTTTTATATAAATTGATACTGATATAATTTAGTTTCATTTGTGTACACGATTATCCTAGATACATGTAACATAATGGCTAATGCACAAGTACAAATACGATTTGTTAATAATCAGAAAGGTGGTGAAAGTCTTTTGATAGGTGGATTCAGATTTAATGTAAGTATACTTTTTTCTTTCTCTCCTGATGTGTGTCCGTCTGTCTGTCTATATAATGTGATGTATGTTCGTCCATCTGTCTGTCTGTCTGTAAGTCCATCCGTCTGTCTGTCTGTCGGTCTGTCTGTCTTAACACAATATGATGTTTGTCCGTCCGTACATAATGTGTTGTGAGTCTGTCCGTCTGTCTGTCTGTATTTAAATAATATAATGTATGTACGCCTGTCTGTCTGTATTTACATAATATAATGTCTGTCCGTCTGTCTGTACACAATGTGTTGTGAGTCCATCCGTCCGACTGTCTGTCTGTATTTAAATAATATAATGTCTGTACGTCTGTCTGTCCGTCTGTACATAATGTGTTGTGAGTCTGTCCGTCTGTCTGTCTGTCTGTATTTAAATAATATAATGTCTGTACGTCTGTCTGTCCGTCTGTACATAATGTGTTGTGAGTCTGTCCGTCTGTCTGTCTGTATTTAAATAATATAATGTATGTACGTCTGTCTGTCTGTATTTCAGATGAAATCACGTAAACCTGATCGTATTTATTGGTCATGTTGTCAACAAGGATGCGGAACAAGGGCAACAACAGTTGATGGTAGATTAACCAAACATACTGACAACCACACACACCCGCCCAATAACGTAGACAATTACATTAGAAACATCATGGGAGATATTCGCAAACGTTGTCGGGATGAACTTACCCCTATTCCAACAATCTACGAGGAAGAAATTGCCAACATCCGCGGAAAAGATTGGGATGAAGAGACAGAACAAATGGCAAGACATATACCAACGTTCCAAACGTGTAAGACTGCACTGTACAAAGAGCGGAGTAAACTTCGTCCCGTACTTCCAACGTCAACTGCTAACATCCAGTTAGAAGGAGAATGGACACAGACAACAGCAGGCGGCGAATTCCTTCAAATCAACATCGACGAAAACAACAAAATGCTCGTCTTCGCAACTAGAACTGGACTACAACATCTGTGTGCAGCCAACACTATTTACGCCGACGGAACATTTTACACGTGCCCAAGTTTATTTCACCAGTTGTTTACGTTACATGGATTTATTGACGGTGAAATGTATCCGCTAGTATTCGCGTTTCTCCCAGGAAAATCAACTGACGTCTACGTGAAATTTTTCAGCCAACTAAAACAGAAATGTGAGGAGTACGGTTTTGAACTTCAACCTGAAACTGTATTTCTAGACCACGAGGTGGCTTCCCGTAACGGCGCACAGAGAGTTTTTCCAGACACCAATGTGAAAGCTTGCTTTTTTCATTACACACAGTGCGTTTGGCGAAAAGTTCAAGCTTTAGGACTCTCTACAGCCTACAAGGAAAATGACACAATCCATCGACTGGTTAGACGAGCATCGGTGTTGCCATTAGTTCCAATAGCTGAGGTTTCAAGCGTTAGAGGCCATAGGGGAGGAGGATCTTCCTGCGAGCGTTACTGCCTTCACAGACTACGTAACAGAACAGTGGGTTGAGGGTGATAAGCCAATTTGGAATCATTATACAACTGTGGGTCCCAGGACAACAAACCATTGTGAAGGGTGGCACAGTAAATTGAAGAAGGCCGTACGACATGCCCATCCAAACATCTTCGGTATCATTTCCATACTACAGTGGATTGAAGCTGCTTGCTACATTAGGGTTCTTCAATACCAGGCAGGGGGCGTTCGTCCAGTCAAAAAAAGAAAGTATCGTCAGCTCGAGCAAAGACTAGCAGCCCTGAAAGCACGTTTGGAAAACGGAGACATGACGGCGATGGAATACTCTGACGCAGCATCGCAACTTCTTTAATGAACATGCGTTCATACGTGTGTATATATTTGTGACAATAGAAAATATTAAAAAAACTTTCTAATTTTCATATTCCTGAAACCCTGAAAAAAAAGAAGAAAACTATAATTAATTTATTAATGTTCAATTATAATATTGCCTGTTTTAATGTAAAAAAAGAAGATTTTTATAAGTTAACATTATAATATTAAATAAAATCCATTAAATTATCCAAAAAAATATGATATAAATGTATAAAAAAACTTGTGTTGTTTTATTAAATCATCCTAAGAAACAGACTATAGCTATAATTTGACCGTAGGAAGGTGTTAATTGGAAAAAGCAAAATTCCTGAAACAAAACACCCACTTTTTTTTTGTGGGTGTTTCAAGTGAAAAGTGGGGGTTTCAGGAAGACACCGTCAGGTATACCCTGACGTGTTCGTTGGCGGACGGACTATAAACCTTAGAATTACACACACACACACATACGAAATGCAGTCGAATGTTTTCATTGTGACTGTTGGTTCCTAATTTATTAGGTACTCTTCTAATTTTTGGCAAATACAACTAAAACAATAGTTATCAAATAATATTTATTCACCTAATGCTTATTCATTCTGAATAATTCATTGGAAAAACAATCTGGTCATCACCAGATTAAGTACGTATTTTTGAAGTACAAATATATACTGTTAATTAGAAGCTATTCTGTTTAATGAAAATCGGGTACAAACCCCGTGAATAGCAATAATAAACGGGTACGAACCCCGGAAAAACGGGTACGAACCCCGACTGACAGTAATATATGTACTTCCAAAATCACACTGCCACTTCAAACATTATATTCATAAACATTTAAACAGCTGACTTAATATAGTCTGGTACCAACCCAGCGTCAGCTTGCCTGTTTAATATAGGCTATTAAATATAAAGGAGAGGCAATTTACTTTAATGTGGTTTAAAGGCTGACTTAATATAGTCTGGTACCAACCCAGCGTCAAGCCAAAATATAACGTAACTTTAATGTGATTAACGACTGACTTAATATAGTCTGGTTCCAACCCAGCGTCAGTCTTGCCTTTTTAGTATAGGCTATACTTAGGAAATGAAACAGTAACTAGAAAGAAGAGAAAATTAATCTTAATGTGAATACACGGCTGACTTAATATAGTCTGGTACTAACCCAGGGTCAAGCCATATATATATAACGTAATTGTTATGTGATTACGATTGACAATAAAATCTGGTACCAACCCAGATCTCAAACGTATAGAAACGGGATTTAGTTCCGTATAAACGACACATTAAATATTTCTCTTGCTAATAATATGCACAAAAAAGTGACATTTTTAGAGTATACAGTCAGTAAAATGTAACTACCACCTTGGTACGTGAGTTACAAAGACACGAAAAATCCAATCCATATGACAATGATTTTTTAATCATTATAAATAATATATTGAACTAAAAACGCTATAAAAGGAATAGGTTGAAGATTTTATAGCAATTGAAGAAGGCCCTCGGGCTGAAAACGTTTTTGCGGCAGGATATTGTTTTCCTGGTAAAATCGTTAACCTATATACAGTGCGTATAGACAGACAGAAATATACTTGCATTGTCTGTTAGTTGGCTATATAAATAAAAAATAAATATAAACCTAAGTGTGCATAATGAATAACCAACTAAATTCACAAAACAAGGGCACACGTAAAACACTGGGTGTGAGACATACACCCGTGAGGAATTTCCTAACTAGGCATGGGACCCTTACGAGACATTTTGAAACGCCAACTTTGGTTGGACCACCCCGCTCCCCCTATAGTCATCCGCGCCATCCAGAGTTATTCAAATTGTATAAGTAGTGCCGCTTTTTTATAATCGAATTGTATTAATTATGTTTTTGTTTTCAGCACCCCCCCCCCTCCCCCCTCCCCACCCCCACCCCCCTATAGTCATCCACGCCATCCAGAGTTATTCAAATTGTATAAGTAGTGCCGCTTTTTTATAATCGAATTGTATTAATTATGTTTTTGTTTTCAGCAATAATACAATTTTTTTTTTTTTTTTTTATATTTCAATATTTTATTTCTTTTAATACATATATGCAAAAACAATATAAGGTGTATGGCAGTACAAAAGTTACATATACATGAATGTAGTCATTCAATAGCACAGAACAGTTATATTAAAGTGTCGTTTTACATGTATGTATTCCAAGAAATAAGTTACATTCAGCGGCAGAGACTAGAGGTAGTAGAAATTGAGAAAAGAGAGAGAGAGAGAGAGAGAGAGAGAGAGAGAGAGAGAGATAGAGAGAGAAAATTTGTTACCGAATACTGTTCAATTTTCTGTGTTTAAACGTAAAACTTCCCACTTTTTTGAATGATATTCCAATTTGTCTTTCGAACTGGCTATAATACGCTCTATATGTTCATTTTTTTGTATGTATGAGATGAATGATGTAAAACTAGGAATCGTTTTCGCATACTTATTCTTGAAAATAAAATACTTTGCAATTATTAAAACACAGTTTAAAATATCTGAATACGATTTATCTTGAATAAAACCAAATGAAATCATTTGGAAAGTCAATGCAAAAGGATTATTTTTGCTGTTTAAAAAGTTATGTATTTCTGTCCAAAAAGCTCTACTAAATGGATATTCCCAAAACAAATGTTCAATTTTTTCAACGTGCATATTGCAAAAATCACTTAGACTTGTGTTACTAATTTTGCACTTATATAGAAATTTATTTGTGGGTATAATTCTCATTATATATTTACATTGAAAAGATCTAAGTTTTGTATCTATTGTGCTTTTGAAAAGTGTGGTATGAATGAGTTTCCAGTTTATGTTTGTTATAGTTTCTTCCCATTTTTGGTGAGGTTTAATTTGTAATTCTGTTTGCATGCGTTCCACTTGAATGTTATATAATAATTTGTTGGCACTGTTTTGTTTCCCTATTTGTTTCAGTAAGCTTTTTTCGCTATAGTGTGTCGTTCTATCTTCTGTTTTTAGTTCCTGTTTCCATTTGTTTGGTATGCTTTGAACAATTGTATAGTAGTTCAAGAATTCAGAATTATGTATGTTATATATTGTTTTTAAATGTGCAAATGTATAAAATTCTCTAATTCTATGGTTATACAGTTGTTCAATATATTTAATACCCAAATTATCCCACGTTTTGAAGTATAGAGTATGTCCTTGATGTTTTATGTCCGAGTTATTCCATATTATCTGTTTTGAAATGTTGTTAGCTTTCTTCTTGAAGTTTACTAAAGACCAGGATTTTATTATTTCTGACAGAAAAGCGGATCGTGTGATTATTTTGTTTGCATCTTTAATGTCCACATTGCTTTCAAATAAAATACCCCCACCATACTGATTAAGTTCTTTCATGTAAATATCCTTCCAATCACCGTGATTATCCGGATTAGTAAGTCTTTTGACCAAATCTATCTTCCAAATCTATAATTTTTAGACCACCATTTTTATAGCCTTGTATAGTTGTTTTCCTACTGATTTTGTCTGGTTTACCCTCCCACAAATATTCATACATTTTATTTTTTATTCGATTCAAGGATTCTGTTGATGGAGTCTCCAAAACGGTTAGAGGGTATATCAGTTTTGGTAGAGCAAACGTTTTTATTACCGTTATTTTTCCTAGAATAGATAAATTGTGTTTTTTCCATTGATCTAAGCATGTAATAAATTGATTTATTTTTGGATAAATGTTATATTCTTCACATTTTCCCTTTTCATTTGCAAAAACGATTCCCAGTGTTGTTGCTTTGTCTTTAATCCATACAAATTGTTTTTCTTCACAGTATTTTTCATTTGAATCTTTTAATGAACCGACACGTAGTATTATTGATTTTTTTGTGTTTAATTTTAATCCAGATTCTACGCTAAAATTATCGATTAGGTTGACTAATGTTTCAAAAGTTTTTTTTGAACCATCTAGAATAAACGTAGCATCGTCTGCGAATGCTGTGTTGTTTATTTCATTATTATTAATTTTGATTCCTATAATATCCTTATGTTTCCGTGTGGCATTGTATAGTAGTTCAATTGCTATTACAAAAAGATATGGCGACAGTGGGCATCCCTGCCTAACTCCTCTATCTATTTTAAAAAAGTCTGACATGTATCCATTATTTACAACACAACTTTGGGCATCATTATAAAACAGTTTTATCCAATTGATGAAAGAAGGTCCAAAGTTAAAATAGCTTAAACATTTTATAATAAATTCATGGTCGACGCTATCAAAGGCTTTCTCAAAGTCCGCAAAAAATATTAATCCTGGCGAGTCTTCGTCATTCAAATAATCAATTACCTCAAATATAGTTCTTATGTTTTCTCCAATGTATCTACCTTTCAAAAATCCTGTTTGGCTATTGTCTATGAGTGTAAATAAAACCTTTTTAATGCGGTTTGCAATGCATTTAGTAGCAATTTTATGGTCTCGTTTAATAAACTAATAGGTCTCCAGTTTGTCAATGAAGTTTAATTGTTGTATTTTTTAGGTAATAACGTGATAAAGCCTTGCTTTTGCATAACTGTTAAATTTCCATTTTCATATGAATAATTAATTGAATTAATATAATAGTGTTTAATGTCATTCCAAAATATTTTATAAAACTCTGTTGTTATTCCATCCGATCCCGGACTTTTGTTGTCAATTGATTTTTTTTAGTATTTTACATTATGGTCACTTATTAAAGGGAGTACCTTAGGCTTTGGGACTAAATTGTTTGAAAACATACAAACTTATAAAATGACCAGTTTAAACCGTGAAATAACGGTTCATAGATATAGATGGAAAACCGTTTTTTTATAAAACAGCGCAATAATTAACAATTATAATTTACAACCAGGGGCATAGCTATGTTATTTGAATGTGCAGGCTCCGAAAGTGAAAGTATGTTACGCGGATCCGGTGGCTTGCATCCACGGCAATTTTGTGTTTACCTATATTTAAATGGTACATCCTGTTGCCAAATGTGTATAAATACTGTTATGCACCCCCTTCCCTCCCACCCTACCAACCCCTTCCATCCTCGCTAAAACTTTGCTCTTGTGGAAAAGTACACCCCACGTTAAAGAAAATGAGGCAAGTTAGTGATAACAGATATAATCTCGTTTCAGTATTACTCGTTTTCTTTTGTGGATATTTCAAAGTTGTCTAGACCCAGGGCCCCATTTTATTAAACAACTTGCGACAACTGTGATTGTTTTTATATTTCTAAAATGCTTTACTATGAATTACACTTTAGAAATAAACGCAATTTCAATTCATATTCTTATATATGTGGTGCATTACGAGCACACAAACTTGTCTGCACCCAGCACACATACTTGTCTGCACCACACATACTTGTCTGCACCACACATGCTTGTCTGCACCACACATACGTGTCTGCACCACACATACGTGTCTGCACCACACATACTTGTCTGCACCACACATACGTGTCTGTACCACACATACTTGTCTGCACCACACATACTTGTCTGCACCACACATACTTGTCTGCACCCAGCACACATACTTGTCTGCACCACACATACTTGTCTGCACCCAGCACACATACTTGTCTGCACCACACATACTTGTCTGCACCACACATACTTGTCTGCACACAAGTAGGCGATTTTAAATTTGACTATTATGAAACGCGGCCCTGGAAGATTTTTTTTTAACAATATCAGAATGATTATTCAATAGAACATTTAGTAAAATATGTCGCATAATTAAGGTCGCTCTATTGAATTTTAAAAAGACAAACCAGATGCGTCACTGATTTCGAATGACATTGTCTACATACTGAAAGTATTGTCCGTATATATTTTGCAGTTGTAAATGATAGTTGTTAACATAGTGAGTACAGTAATCGCTGTCATACGATATAGGGGCATACCGCCAAGGTTTTAACAAGCTTTCTATCGCATGCATTGACGGTTTGAACAATGCTATCGGTAATTGGACTGCAAATATAAGGCGTATTTATTTTCAATCTTAATTTGTCAAGATCACGAACAATTGATATAGTGGTACTGTCTAGCATTCGCCACATCACTGAACACATCAAGTGGGTTCTATTAATGATTTTACAGCCATATTTTAAAATTCCCTAGGACGGTTAATAGCATGTCTGTTAAATAAGTAGCTAAACAATTAATAATTTGGTTTAAACATATTTTATTTCAAAGATAACGCATTATACAATTGCTACATACAATAGGTAAATGGATTGGAACGAAAGCAAAATGCTTATAGAGATCCTCTCCAATGGGACAATGATTTACATTCATATCAATTTACATAGCGGATAACTTAAATATGTTTTCAATGCAACAAAAAGCTATAGATGATTATATATATAGAAAAAAAAAGAAAGAAGACAGAAAAAAAAAATTGACATTTTTGAATAATCTAATTAAAAAATATGCTAGAGAAAGAGAGAATAATTTGTGAGTCAATTGTATATAAGTAAAAAAGATGGTTTTGGACAATTGGACACACTGGACACTACATCTCATGTTGCGAGGATTGACTGGGCCACACATCGAGTTTGACAATGAATCCAGTCTCACTAAAATACTCCCATAAATGTAAATTAGAATCTTTTGCTTGCTAAGATATACTTATGGACAGCTTCAACGATTGATGCAGTTATTTCGTAAGACAGCGTTGGTAATCCAAATAGTATATTGTTTAGCGATACTGTGCATAGCGGTGAAATTGAGTTTAACAGATCAGCGCGTATATGGTTATAAACCAGGCAAAATAAGAAGAAGTGTTGATTGTTTTCTATACTTCCACACGTACATAATGGCGAGTCAACTATGTTTTTGAGAAACATATGATGGTTTAGAGAACTACATTTAGTACGCAGGCGAGCATGGATACTTTGTTCGCGTCTGTTTCCTAGATAGTAATATTTAGGAATTTGGACAACATCCTGGTTTAAATGGTGCTTGAAAGAAACAACTGAAACTGCATTGCGTGTGTTCATAGGCAATTCATTCCATTCGCGAGCGACAGAGGGAATGAATGAGTTACCGTACAGATTGGTGCGAAAAGCAAGTACCTGGAAGTCGTTTGCGTTTCTTAGGCTATAATTTGAGGTCGTGCTAACTAGAGGAGGGACTAAGGCAGAGAGATAGGGTGGCGTTAAATTATGGACCATTTTGTAAAAATGCACGAGTTTGTGTTTAGATCTACGGGTCTGAAGTGATTCCCACCCTGCTTCAGTATAGAGAGCCTGTAGAGATATTAATTTAGTAGTTCCGGTTACTATACGTGCCGCTTCATTTTGTATTATGTCAAGTTCAAGTTTATCTAAATTGGTGCAGTTATCCCAGAGGACATCTGCATACTCTAAGAGTGGTCTAATAAACGAAAGGTATACAACTTCCAAATATTTCCTACTAAGGCGATGTTTAAGTCTTCTCATTATGTTTATTCTAGACCAGGCTTTTTTTTAGTATAATCTATATGCGAGTGCCAACTACAGTCGTTTGAAAGATAGACACCCAGGTGTTTGTGGGTTTGAACTTCAGTAATATGTTGATTTAACATTATTAGAGGAGGGTGAAAAGGTTTGTTTCGTTTCCGCGATATGAGCAGGGATTCCGTCTTTGAGGGATTGAACGTAACAAGCCATGTGCTTGCCCATTCTGTAAGTTTTGCAATATCGCCATTTAAAGTAGCAGCAGTGTTATCATCAATTTCGTTATTATTTTCAATGATCATATACAAGCTTGTATCATCTGCAAATAGCCTAATGTTGGAGTTTATCTCAGAAACGATGTCATTTATGAAAACAAGAAAAAGTAAAGGACCTATAATCGAGCCTTGAGGGACACCAGCTTATATAGAATTCCAGCTGGATTTCGTTCCCGGAATGACAACGCGTTGACGCCTGTTACTCAGGTAATCAGCAAGCACCTTAAGAAGGTCATCGGATATGCCGGCCGCTTTTAGTTTTAGAAGAAGCGCCTTGTGCCAAACACGGTCGAATGCTTTACTTATGTCAAAAAAAATAACACGAATTTCTTTGCCATCATCTAACGCTTGACAAAAAGAATTATGCAGAAACGTAAGTTGGTTAATAGTGGAGTCACCTGGCATAAAGCCTGATTGGAAAGCAGATAGGAAATTATTATCACGAAGGAAGTTAAATATGTATTTGAAAAGTAGCCTTTCAAATACTTTATCGATTGCACTTAGGAGAGATATAGGTCTGTAGTTATGTACTTGTGACGGGTCACCCCTTTTGAAAACAGCACACACAAATGCTTCTTTCATGGTAGAAGGAACCTGGCCATATGGTTAAACATTTGTTAAAAAGGTCACACAGAGGTTGGGAAATTTCTTGGGCTATTTCGCGAAGAACGCGATTGTTTATTTCATCAGGGTCAGCGGCTTTTCCCGTGGGAAGTATTTTCAGTACTTCGTGAACTTCAAGTGGTGTAAAGGAAGGCAAAT
The DNA here is from genome assembly GCA_037043455.1 of Cyrtodaria siliqua. Taxonomy (NCBI): domain Eukaryota; kingdom Metazoa; phylum Mollusca; class Bivalvia; order Adapedonta; family Hiatellidae; genus Cyrtodaria; species Cyrtodaria siliqua. Next base: position 248,892 of record JAWPHD010002218.1, read on the forward strand.
GGAGACTAATGTTATTTACATACGGGTAGATAGTTGGAAGAACAATGTTTTCGTCATTCAATAGCGTTTGACTTTGAAAATAGTTGTTTAATAAGGTGGCCTTTTCAAAAGCATCTGTGATAATTTTACCATCATCATTCAGAGATGGTATTGATTGTTTAAAGTTTGGTTTGATAAATGTTTTTAGAGTCTTCCACCATTCTTTAGAAGAAAATGATCCCGACGTTAAATTTTCTGAGAGAGTGTGATAATAAGACTGTTTAGACTTGCGGATTAGGGCTACTGTTTCATTTCGAATTCGTTTACATTGATCCCAATTAACTATAGAGTTAGTGCGTTTGGCCTTTTTGTAAGCGCGTTTCCTTGAACGTATTTGTCGTTTAATAGTATTATTAATCCATGGTGGCTCATACGGCCTTATTTTGATATTTCTGTTCGGAATACACGAGTCACTTGATTCCAGGATTTTATCAGAAACCTGTTTTGCATAAATGTTAATGTCCTCATTTGCTAATGCTCTCCAGTCTAGTGAACTAATCATTTCCCGTAGCTGATCGTAGTCCCCCTGATCATAAAGTCGAACACGTCGAGTATACGATTAAAATTTCTGTTTTCTAAACTTAAAAATACCATAGATAGGACAGTGATACCGTTGATCTTGATTAAGAAATGGTTCAGCTACACCACTAGTTTGCAAAATATCGTTATCAGAAACTAATAATATATCTATAAGGGAGGATGAATTTTCAGTGAAATGTGTTGGTTCATTAATTAGTTGGTTGAAACTGAATTGTTGGCAAAGCGATTCAATTTTACGCGAACTAGTTTGGGAGTACATATTATAATTAAGGTCACCGGTAATGATTATATTTGTTATGCCTGTATCGACGGCAAGATTTATTGAGTCTTCTATCGTATTACTGTAAATCGCATCAGAGTTAGGTGGTCTATAGAATACGCCTAGCAGTATACGTTTGTTATTAAGTGTAATCTCAATCCATATACACTCTAGGCGGTTTAGTTCCAAGTCTTTTCTACGAATAAAGTGCAAAGATTCTTTGATATAAACTAATACTCCGCCATGGCTATCCCCGATCCGATCCCTGCGTACAGGTGTGTGAAAGGACGGAAATATAAGATCCTCTGTATCAATCGACTCATTTAGCCAGGTTTCAGAAAATGTTAAAATATCAAAACGAAATAGTTCCGCTTTTAGGATGTCTAACTTGTGGAAAATACTCTGAACGTTGTAATGAACAATAGATAAGTTCTGTGAAAAGTGCAACGTGTCGAAAATGGACGAAAACGAATTATCGTTAGTAGAGTTTGAACTGGATGACGTATTTATCATGTCAGGACCTGGATTAGGATGAATGTCACCTGATAGCGTAAGAAGCGTTATAGTCAAAGTGGTAAAGGTTTGAACAAATACCAAGAGTATGAACTGCCTGAGGAAACGTGCATTGCTTATGATAGTACGTGCATTACTTATGATAGTTTTGTTTATAATTACACGTTTATGAAGATGCACAACTACTGAGCATGTGCTTGTAGAATAAACATTGAACAATACTGAACATATGGACAAACGGGAGCCATATAAAAACATAATTAAGATTAAGTGTAGTGAATCTGGAAACAAACAATTACATCGGTAAGTAGGCATGATGGTGAGATACTTTTCTTTACCTATGTTATTGAATTTGCCGATAAGAAAACTCTCGCTACCCACAAACCGAGCATAAAATAACGAACAGCGTCGGAACACCCAATAGTGCCACGCATGGTCCTGGAGTTAACTCCACTAGAAATTCAGGAACGAATTTCAATCTGGTGGGGGAGTATGTAATAGGGTACATGTATATGGTCAAATATCGATTCCTAACCGTGTGTCCTCGATAGCTCAGTGGTTAGAGCCCTGGTACGGTAAACCAGAGACCCTGGGTTCGAGTCCCGGTTGAGGAACGATTTTTTCACCACCTGTAATATTTGGGGGCTCGTTGGTCCCTACGTGATCAAATTGTGGTATCCCCTCCGAACCAGTAGCAGATACAGCAGCATCAAGGATCACAAGCCCATATAGGTATATTACCATCCCCAACCCAATATTATATATATTGAATCACATGAACAGTATAGAGTCATGGTTACATATTTTACACACTACAGTTTATATAGTGTTGATAAATATAATCAGTCAGTTTAAAAACAAATATTCGGATGTAGCTCAAACCATAGTTGGCTATATTTGAGATATACTTGGTTGTGTTTCTGAAATAAAGCATCAGCATTATTTCAGTTATTAGATAGATAGAGAGAGATATGTTCAATTGTTGGAAAATAAACGTTTCCAACAGCTGAAAGGAACTGTGTTTCGAATCGAATGAATATACACTAATGTTATTTAGTGCATATAGTGAAAGGTACCTTCCGCGCGCGTTAATTACATCCGCATGATAGGATATATATCTTTGATTAAATAAATTTAACTAAAGAATATATCTTTTCGGTTATTTCAATTGATTGACGTAGATCGCGTACTTTCTTCTTGTTTTGTCTTTTTTAAATTTCGAGTAAATTTCGGTAAAAAGACAAATAATTAGGAGAAAGTAAATATTTCTCGATTCGCATTCTTTGTCGCGTATAATGTAGTGCGGATAAAATTGATAGGTGTTATGTTAGTTCAGTTATTATTAGTGTCGCCAGTGGACGGGCTGGTGTAGTGGTTATCGCACAGGATTTGTATGCAGAATATCCGAGTTCGATTCCCAACTGTTTTTTTTTCATATTTTTTTTACATATTTTTTTTAAAATTTAGTTACTGTGTGAAGAAGAAATTTATTGAATAGGCGTAAAAAGGTATACAGTGAACTGAAATGAATAGTTACTTTTTGAAGAAGGAAGTTGTTGAACTGAATTAAGGAGATACTTAGTGAACTGAATTGAAGAGTTACTGTGAAAAGAGGTATATAGTGAACTGAATTGAACAGTTACCGCGTGAAGAAGAAAGTTGTTGAATATGAGTAAAGAGGTATAAAGTGAACTGAAATGAATAGTTACCTTGTGAAGAAGGATTTTGTTGAATAGGAGTAAAGAGGTATATAGTGAACTGAAATTTGACAGTTGTTGAACTGAATTAAAGAGATACCTAGTGAACTGAATTGAAGAGTTACTGCGAAAAGAGGTATATAGTGAACTGAAATAAATAGTTACTGTTTGAAGAGGGAATTTGTTGAATAGTAGTGAAGAGGTATGTAGTGAACAGAAATAAATAGTTACTTTGAAACCTGACAGTTGTTGAACTGAATTAAAGAAATACCTAGCGAACTGAATTGAAGAGTTACTGCGAAACGAGGTATATAGTGAACTGAAATAAATAGTTACTGTTTGAAGAGGGAATTTGTTGAATAGTAGTGAAGAGGTATATAGTGAACTGAAATAAATAGTTACTTTGAAACCTGACAGTTGTTGAACTGAATTAAAGAGATACCTAGTGAACTGAATTGAAGAGTTACTGCGAAAAGAGGTATATAGTGAACTGAAATAAATAGTTACTGTTTGAAGAGGGAATTTGTTGAATAGTAGTGAAGAGGTATATAGTGAACTGAAATAAATAGTTACTTTGAAACCTGACAGTTGTTGAACTGAATTAAAGAGATACCTAGTGAACTGAATTGAAGAGTTACTGCGAAAAGAGGTATATAGTGAACTGAAATAAATAATTACTGTTTGAAGAGGGAATTTGTTGAATAGTAGTGAAGAGGTATATAGTGAACAGAAATAAATAGTTACTTTGAAACCTGACAGTTGTTGACCTAAATTAAAGAGATACCTAGTGAACTGAATTGAAGAGTTACTGTGAAAAGAGTTATATAGAGAACTGAATTGAACAGTACTGTGTGCAGTAGGGAGTAGTTGAATAGAAGTAAAAGGTACTAGCATATAGTAAGCAAAATCGAAGAGTTTCTGCATGAAAGGCCGTTGTTGAAGATATATTTACAACGTAAAGAGTATGATTACACTTTAGTGGTTAAAAATACAACTAACTAGTGAAGAGAACATTGTAGTGACAATAGTACTGAGTTTGAACATACTGTGAACTTACGAGATAGCTAACGATTCATAGTCGTGTTAAAACAACAGCTATGGCTGAATTTCTGTCAGACAGAGAGTTTAGGAGCCGGAGAAGAGAGCAATTACGGGAAGAAGAAGCCAGAGAAAGAGAAAGAAGAAGAGAATTAAGAATGGAGAAATTGAGAAGGGATGAAGAACTGAGGTTGGTACAATTACAAAGGGAGAGTTTAACAACTCAGCGAAGAAGAGAGCTTGACTCGGAGCAACATATAAAACCGAGTATAGAGAGAAGAAGTTATACATAAGAAAGGACACATGGAACTAGGATTGAATAACAACCAATAATAGAAGAAGAAAGCATTCTTGTTACTAAAGATCATGAAGACTTTGAGACAGATGATGATGAGGATAATGGTAGTTATCTGAAGTATTTAAGAACGGCTCAGTGGCTCAACTCAGATTGCAGATCAACATATAGTGTTAGAACTGGAAGTCAACGAGATAGCATCCTCGATATAGATGAGGAAACTGAACTGTTAGACAGAACTTTAAAAATATTAACTGAAGAATCACGGGCTGATCATGATGACGGAAAAACATATGGTGAGGATATTAAAAGACAAATGCGAGAGTTCAGTCGAAGAGTTAGCGACTATTGCAGTAGTCAACAGAGAATCATTAAAGTGAAAGACGAGCCGGTGCAACATGTAAGAGAGCAGTGTAGTGAAGACACTAGTGGTGAAAAGAAACGACGTACTATTGGACACAAGATATTAAGTGAAATAGTAGATACACCACTTGCAGGGGAATATACCATAGAGAAGAAGTTGATGTTTTCTACTGCACATGAGCGACTAGGTGGTAGGCCAGATAGATCAATAGAAGGTTTAACAAAATCCTTCAGTCGAAACGCGATAAATCAGGAACGAGTTCATGACGACGAAAAAATGATTCAGTTACCTAGTGCCAGTCTTGATGGACACGGAGGCGGTAATAGTGCTAGGCATACTGTAAATAGGGAAGAAAGATACTTGCCTCAATGCCCTAGCTTAAAAAAAGAACAGATTGGAGATAAAGCAAAAGGAGCTCAAGTTTTAGAAAAGCAAGATGCTAGTCTTGATATACATGGACAAGGAAGTATTAGCAGATAGAGTGCATATAGCGAAGAAAGATATTTGGCTCAGAATACCGGTTTAAGACGAGAATACATAGCAGATGAAGCAAGAGGGTCTCAATCGGAAGTACGATACAGAGATATAGAAGAGAGAGAAGTTAAACGATTAAGTGAAATGGAGACTCAGAGGAAATTGTCAGAAAAGATTGAAGCACGATACAAAGATGTAGAAGAGAGAGAGTTCCACTTGAAAAGAAGGGAAGAGGAAATCGACCAACAGTTAAAACAAGAGAAGGAACGTGATACAATGATAGAATTGGAGAAACAACGACGTTTCTTCGAGGAACTACAACTTCGAAATAATGATTTAGAAGAGCGAGAACTAAATTTGAAAGGAAAAGAAGAAGAGTTGGAGTTCAAAAGTCTTCAAAGGAGAAGAGATAAATACCCTTCAAAGGAAACAATAGAAATCAACAATACATTGATTGATCTTGAAAAAGACATGAATAAGAGGCAGGAAGAAATAAAAGAGAGTGAACGCCTTCTGAAGGAAAAGGAAGCTGAATTAAAGAGAAGGGAGGACATGCTTAGAAGGCTTTCAGATGACAAAGACGCACCAACCTCCTTACCATTTGCCCCAAAACTGACGATAAGTCAATTCGCTGGAGCCGACCAAAAATCTAAAAACGAGGTGACATTAGAGGAATGGAAAATGGAGATAAACAGCATTAGGGCCTCCAAACTATATAAAGACAATAGTCTAGTACATGCCATCATCCATTCGTTGAAGGGACAAGCACGGAAAAGTTTGATTAACTTGAGCCCGTCCGCCACTTCAGAAGAAATTGTGAAAAGAGCTGAAGACATCTATGGAAATTTAGCCACCAAGCAAACAATCTTCAGAGAATTTTACACATCCGAACAGAAAGAGAATGAAACCATAACAGAGTGGGGTCTACGACTTGGAGAAATTATACAATTGGCAAATATCAAGAAAGCAATTACAGCTGAAGAAAAGAATGAAATGCTTCGTGATAAGTTTTGGAGGGCACTCAGAAATAAGGATATTAAAAATGCCACAAGAACAGCATATGAACAGGGTGACAGTTTTGAAATTTTAAGAAGAAAGGCTAGAGCTGAAGAACATGAGATGCAGATGGAAAGAGATCGAATAGTAATTAAAACACTTCATCAACCAATAGTTCATAACGAAAAGGACAAGCAGACAGACATGTACACGTTGATGAATCAAATGAAGGAATTACAAAAGAAAGTTGATGAGTATGGACAAACAAGAGCTCACGAAGAAAGAAGTCGACCAGATGATCAGAGACAGTATAGTGATAGAGGGGACAAGCAGAGAGGTGAATTTAAAGGAAGAAGGAATTTCAGAGGAAGTTACAATGGAAGAGGACGGAGTCAATATCGAGGAAGAAATCCGAATTGGAGAGGCGGTTATAGCAACGACCAAGGTAGAGCGAATGGCAAACCAGATGAGAACAGCAATAAGAAGACCACCACAGAAGAAAATAAACATTTAAACCAATAAATGTCTCCATTGAAGGGCGAATGGCAGACACAGAGAACAGTCCTAGGAAACGAGTTGATATTTTTAGCAGACTAATAGGGAAGGCAAACGAAACAGTCGTATATATCAACGAGATAGAAACACTCAGCTGGTTCAATGATAACAACTATCAGTGAGGATTTTTATACTGAAATGAAACCAAAACCAGAGTTACATACAATAGATGACTCCATAGTTCATGGGCCAGATGGAAATCAACTTCCCTATATTGGTTATATCGAGGCAGATGTACAAGTGCCAGGATTACGAACCATGGACATTACAGTGCCGATTCTTGTTGTTCCTAATACAGAATACAATTTAGAAGTTCCTGTCATAGTCGGTACTAATATATTGCGTTTTATACCACATGAAGGAAACGGCATTGAACATTTGACAGAAGAATGGAAATCAGCAATGGCTGCAATGAGTGGAAGACAAACAGTGGGAACGGTAAAATCAATGAACCACAATGATATTGTGCTGAAACCATTTGAAACAAAGACCATCTCAGGATTGGTGCGGAAACAAGCAGACATAGAAAGTGCTATAACAGAGAGCTGTGAAGGGGCATCGAGTCGCATAGGGTTTTGTCCCAGAGTAGTAGAACTCAATAAACCAGGGCGGAATGCAAGAATTCCAGTGAAAGTGTTCAATATGTCTGCTAAATCGGTCATTATCAAACCTAGATCTATTATATGTGACCTTCAAGAAGTAAAAGTGCTAAGATCATGGGAACCTTCTGCAGATAGGAAAGACAAAACAGACGACAACGATGATGAAACAGACAAAGGAAAAGTAGATGAGTGGATCCACGATTTGAAAATCGATTTATCTCACGTACCTCAGGAAAAAGTAAAGACAGTCAAGAGTAAATTATTTCAGTGGAAAGACATATTTTCATCAGGACCCTTAGACATTGGCCACACCAAGGTAGTGAAACATCCTATCAACTTAGAAAATCCTGCCCCATTCAAGGAACTGTATAGGCCCGTACCGCCAGCTTTAATTGAGGAAGTCGGAGAGCACCTGAACGAAATGCTTGACATGGGAGCCATCAGACCGTCACAGAGCCCTTTTTCTTCAAATGTGGTAGTTGTCCGGAAGAAAGATGGTACAATCCGCTTCTGCGTTGACTACAGGAAGCTCAACAACAGGACGATTAAAGACGCACACGCGATACCACGGATTGAAGACACAATTCATCTACTAGCTGGATCGAAATATTTCAGCAAGTTAGATTTAAAAGCTGGGTACTGGCAGGTGGAACTTCGCGAAGAAGACAAGGTGAAGACGGCATTCCAAGTAGGAAGTTTGGGATTTTATGAGTGCAATCGCATGCCATTTGGACTCTGCAACGCCCCAGCAACGTTTCAGCGTATGATGGAACGTTGTATGGGGTCGATGAATTTACGTGATTGCCTCATATATCTAGACGATATTATAATATTTTCTTCAAATTTCGAGGAACACATCGATCGTCTAGAAGCCGTATTTCAACGCATTCAAGACAATAACCTGAATCTAAAGGCCAGCAAATGCGAACTTTTCATGAAGGAGGTCCTATACCTCGGACATTTAGTTTCGGAAGAAGGTATCCGAACGGATCCGGAAAAGATGTCTGCCGTCGAGAAATGGCCCACTCCCAGATCCACCAAGGATGTCCGCAGCTTTCTTGGATTTTCTGGATATAACCGAAAGTTTATCAAGGACTACGCCAAGTTAGACAGACCTCTCAACGACCTTATAATAGGCGATAGCCCAAAGAAGGAGAAAAAAAAAGTTAAGCGGAAACCGTTTGTGTGGGGTACACCTCAACAAGATGCCTTTGAGAGCATCAAACAGAAATTATCCTCTGCACCTGTTCTGGCTTATGCAGACTACAGAAAGACATTTAAGCTACACACAGATGCCTCAATTCAAGGACTCGGTGCTGTACTGTACCAGGAAACGGAATAGACAGGGTGGTAGCGTTTGCCTGCAGGAGTCTCAAGCCATCAGAAAAGAATTACGCGGCACACAAGTTAGAGTTCCTCGCGTTAAAGTGGTCAGTAACGGAGAAATTCCATGACTTTCTGTATGGTAGTAAATGCATTGCTTTTACCAATAACAACCCTCTGACATACGCCCAGACATCAGCAAAACTAGATGCTACTGGTCAACGCCGGATTGCTAGTCTTGCCAACTACAATCTACACATTCAGTATAGGAGGGGTAAGAACAACATAGACGCCGATGGACTCTCAAGACAGCGCCAACAGCAACCAGTCCAAGCAGACCAAACCAAAGCAATTGGGCCTGACGTCATTAAGGCAATTGCATTCGTAGTCAGAGTAGACGACTTAGTATTGGCAGATACTGTACAAGCTCCAGATGAAACAGGACAAGACATCGAGGAATCTAATCCACCAGATGAGCTTCTTCTGGCACATAGTCTGTGTGCAAAGGATTGCAGCAAAGCCCAACATGACGATCCCATTATATCGGAAGTTGTTCGGCACATTCGGTGCGGAACCAAACCTATGTCTACGACATTTGGTTCCAATGCTGCAACAATCTCCAGCTATTTGCGGGAATGGGCCAAGCTCTTTATCAACGACAGAGTACTGTACAGAAGAGTCATGGTATCTGGTCAAGAAAGGCGTCAACTTGTTCTCCCAAACAAGTTAAGGGATGATGTATTCCAGGCTTTGCATGATGACCTTGGCCACCAGGGTCGCGATAGGACACTGTCTTTGTTTCGCGATAGATTTTACTGGCCTGGTTTGGATTGCTTTGTCACCGAGAAAGTGCGTTACTGTAACCGTTGTATAAGACGGAAGTCCAAAAACACGTGTGCGGAACTTGTGCCAATTGAATCTTCGGCTCCGATGGAAATAGTTTGTGTGGACTACTTATCTCTGGAACGATCAAAGGGTGGGTTTGAAAACATCCTAGTTATTACAGATCATTTCAGTAGATACGCACAGGCTTTTCCAACTAAGAACCAGACCGCCAGGACTACCGCCACAATATTGTTTGACCAGTTCATCGTACACTATGGTTTCCCAGCAAGGATACATAGTGATCAAGGTCGAAACTTTGAATCCGATGGGGAATGGTATGGTGGAGCGTTTCAACCAAACGTTACTCAAGATGCTTTGGACCCTTGAAGGCGATCAGAAGTCTGATTGGAAATCTCATGTTCCAACCTTGACGCACGCATACAATGCGACCCGACATGACAGAACGGGGTTCTCTCCGTACTTTCTTATGTTTGGGAGACACCCAAGGTTGGCCATTGATGCCTTTTGGGGGTTACTTGTTGATGACATGTCTGCAGTTTCACAAACAGAGTACGTCGGTAAACTTAAGAAGCGACTCCACCATGCCTACGACACGGCCCGAAGAACGGCAGCACACAGTGGCCAAGTAAACAAACGCCGTTATGATACGACCACAAGGAACGCTGTTATTGTACCCGGCGACAAAGTCCTAGTAAGGAATGTATCGATCCGGGGAAAGAACAAGCTGGCCGACAAATGGGAATCTTTCCCATACGTCGTGGTTTCCCAACCAAATGAGGACATTCCCGTCTTTGAAGTGAAGAGAGAAGGATCTCGGTATAAGAAGACAAGAACACTCCACCGTAACTTGCTACTGCCATTCATGAGTGTTTCATTGTCTCAAGATACTGAACAACATGCCGTAATACATAACAATACGCCGTTAATGGATGTTCCAACAAGGTGAAGCAGTGATTCCTCGATATGTTATTCCACAACGTCGAGAGCATGTCCCACCAGAGCGGACTCAAAATGGCACACAAGAACAGACACTGCACTCCTCTAGTGAGTCAGAATCTTCTCGAGACACATACTCACCAAGGCCAGACAGAAATAGAAGGAAACCCATGTGGATGCAAACGGGTGACTGGAACCTTGGCTAGTATAGATACTTCTATATTTTAGGAAATGTTGAGGACAACATTTTTGCCGGAGGGAGGAAATATGTCATAGGTGCGATATTTCAATAAAATAACATCATAAGAAAATATAGTGGTGTTTTGTTATCTTTTAATCACACTTGTATACTTCCTATATTATCCATATATTACACAGTATATCCCTGCAAAATAGTTTCCGTAGTTTGTAATGCGTAGTTCGTTCCCGGTTATCGGCCGTAGGACTAACAGGTAAATTAGTATTAATACCTTAATCGCACGTTGCATATACCTTACTTCTACCTTACCTGTGATAATCCTTTGTTATGTAAATTATATGCTTTCGTACATGCGTAACAACTTGCGATCTTCACACTTGATGATTGGAAATTGTTGACATGACGTATATATGTATTTCACATACATGTACTTTATTCATATTATTTATTAAAGCATATTTACAACATCTATTACAGAGTGTCGAATCGTCATTAAACATATCCCGACGAGAACCCACAAATACATATAAAGGTTGGGCAGCCCGAATAAGTAAAGAGCTACCCCGGCGACACAAAGTTCATACATCAGTATCTACACAGTAGATATCTGCACTATATCAGTATCTATTAATATCACCTGAAAACTCCAATGCTATCGTGATTTAAAAGTGCTAGATTTCTGGTTCATTCATGAATAAGCACGTTTGACCCACATATCAATTTAAAATTGTATAATGTCCTGCGAAATGTACAACTACAAATTAGTAATGATGAGATGAACTACATGTAGGTTCATATTAGACCTGTACAACTAACTACGGTAACGATTACGGTAAGGATTACGATAAAAATACCGACTAAAACAGAGGGGTTTTCTCAACAGGCAATACGCATTAATGCTCGACAAAGTGTTTGCGCATCACTAAATATAGGCCAGTGAAATGTATTATTCACACTACATGAATTTGGAGGGAAAAGTGGGTGGTCTGCCACGTCTACAAAAAAAACAAGTCATATGTAGCCTAAAATGTGCTGAAAACAACGCACACCACTATTCAACCAAACAGCCAAGCATCATTATTTTAGAATTTATTTAACTAGTTAACATACATGATATGATGAGATGGTTTATCATACAAACGATCAGTTATTCGCCATGCTTCCTTTTCTAAGCCTCTCCGTGGCCGAATAGTTAACGACGTTGCGTTGTAAACCTTTGCCTCTCACAGCTCGACTTATAAGTGAGAAAGTGTCGATTCTTACGGATGTCGGAAGGTGTACAGTACTGGTTCTACCCAGGAAAGGGGCGTCCGTGGCCGAGTGGTTAGAGTCTCTGACTTGAAATCACTTGCCCCTCACCGCTGTGGGTTCGATCGGAATCTTTATGTGAGGAAGCTATCCAGCTGGCTTGCGGAACGTCGGTGGTTCGAGCCAGGTGCCTGCCCGTGCACGAAAATTGACGGTGGGGCACCTGGGATCTTCCTCCACCAATGGAAGCTGGAACGTCGACATTTGACCTTAGCTGTTGGTGCGACTATAAAATCCAATTCAATTCTACCCAGGATAAGTGGGTTGTCTGCCTCCACCACACACAATCGACCGTCATATATAACTTTACATGTGTTGAAAATGACGTAAAACACCATACAAACAAACACATTATCTAAGCCTCACCTAATAAAGTTGATATTCGCTTCTTGCCATCTTTGCAAATCGGTTTAATTAATTTAATATGTTTTGCATTTTCTTGATACTTTCCTTTGAAACAATATAGCGCTTAATCTCGAATATACTTCATTTTTCAAGTATGCGTGACTATTTACGCTCGGCTGCGCACGCATAGAAAGTGGCTTCTAAGAAAGTAGCATGCAATCACGATAATTTGTCACGTGACCATACCTAAAATATCAAAATGGCGAACAGAACTTCAACACCGTGACACCACCAACTATAGGTGCTGATTGACATGTAAACAATCGATAGAAACACGGCTTATTTTCTACATTTTGATATATTTTAGGTTTAATAGCAATTTAATTTGGGGGTAGGTTTAAGAGCTATGTGAGGCCCGCGGTTTCGATGTGTTTCAAGTCCCAAACACCAGGTTTTTATCTCGCACAAAATAAACCCGCTGGAAATGTTATATAAAAGTGTTATGTATCATTAAACACATTTTGTCGAGAAATTGCACAACATACAAACAAATTCTCACAACTTACATTTTATGTCTATCTCTCAACATCCAACGAGAAAAATATACAGCTTTCTCCTTTTTAAATGTGTTGTTGGAACGGAGCGTCATTTAAAATAACGCATTTCATTCCGTTGTTGTTTTGCATCTGACGTTTAAAATGACATCTCAACGGTTAACGTGTTTTCTGGCGTTTAAAATTACGTCTTAACGGTTGACGTACATGACGTCAGAGGGTTATATAGATTTTTTTCAGATCACCCCGATAACCAATCAACATTGAGTATTTTAATAAACCATGTTAGATTTTCATATTAAGTTCATTCAGAAAAATATTAGTGCTATCAATAAATTTTGCATTTCCATCGTTGTTCATCGTTTGCCAAGATTCTTGCAATTTGCTGAGACGTTGACAGAGGTGTAAGTGTATGCAAGGAATGACAACTCTGTGTAGAGATTGGTGAACGAAGAGTACGCACTGTATGCAGACACTGCGCTTGCATCCGGTGTGTCTTAACAGAAAATGGATATTCCACTGCATGAAAAGACACTGACAGTAGTGGTTTCTCTTTTAGTTTTTGTTATCATTATCAAATAATGTAAATACAAGAATTAATTCTCATTTTTTTCTCTGTTTATTCGTTTTTTTCGGTATTAAATGGAAAAATCCACAAAGCGCGTGTTTTTTTTACGGCGTTTATGCGGTTTTAAACGCCGGTAATCAATGGCAAATTTACCATAAAGCACTAGTTAACGCGATTCGTGGATTACACCATTTACTACCGACGTTTAAAACAGCATAAACGCCGAAAAAAGTGCAAAACAATTCTGTAATAAATGAGCACTCTTGTATAACATACATTGTAAAAGAAACAACTAACCTTCAATAGTGGTGGCCTCATCCATTTCGATGTTAGGGTTAACTGATAAATTCGATTGTTCTAGTGTGCATTCAAGGCGATAAGCACAAAACCCTACAGGGTTCTGTATTTCAAGTCAGATATTGAAACAAAAGGTAGTACAATTTGAGTTTTCAGTACTACCATAGGTTTAAATACATTTATTGTTGCAAAATAATCAACAGTTAGGAATATGTAAAGTAATTTATTTGCACTATTCAAATATGTAAAAAGTTAATACAAACTAACAGAATGCCGTGACTTGATAAAATGTCAAAATTGCCGTTTGACTCTTTAAATGTATCCTGGTGCGTAACCTAGGATAGCATAAATTGCTGTCCCTCAATGAATATTCGTGTAAATAATGGGTAGCTTTAGATTCACTCATTATATTTAGATCGTCTAAAATAGGCAATATTTTTCCACATCACAAAAAACACATTAAGAATTGACACTTTCTCACTTTTCGAGCTCCCAGTGGGATTCGGAGCGAGAGGCGAGACAGTTTTAGACGCAGTGTCCTGGCTACGGCGGCAATTTTAGGGTAAGACATAGGGGATAAAAGTGTATTTATCATGTACTAAGGCGGATTCAAGGATAAGGCGGACCCAGCACCCCGACCCTGTAAAATCCCACAAGTATAACCTATGCATGCCGGATTACATGGGGCGTGCGCCATTTCTACTGTTAGTCTTCATTGGATTTAACAGAATTCACTAAGCTTCATGTAGAAAAACATTTTATGTAGAAGGATCCTCCGCTGCCCCCGCCTCTGCCCCTCCCACACACAAATACTCAAACCAAAATCTTGGATGTGCATCTGATGTGTACCCTCCTTTCAAAACGTTTTTAGTGATAATTTATTCAGGCATGCCCCTTTAAAAATCCAGCCGAGTCTGGGTGGTTGTAGCGAAGACTGTATTAAGAAAACATAATCTAAAAGGTCGATGCATATGACGTATATGACGTATATAAATCGACAGAAATATAAATAATATGTATTTTTTAATTTGATTTTGTATTGGCTTTTTTCTACACAAACCCCTCTGAGCCTACTAAAATCCAGGTTATTATACAACTTTGAGATCAGCCCCCAACATTTTCTCGTGCTTAGAATTTAGTCTGAAGTCATAGTTGTTATCGTAGTTAGTTGTACAGGTCTATTGTCAAGTCGACAACATTGCACGAATTTACACTACAAGTTAAACAATAGTTGCACACATTTTATCGAGTATGAAATACTTATGCATATACTATTATACTTTTTACAAACCAGAACATAAGTAGAACAAATCTTAACACTAAATAAATGTGAATACATACTCCGAGCAAGGTTCGATTTTTATCTTTGTATTTGTATGCAAGAATTTGAAAACAATATGTTGGCTAAAATAGTTAGTAACTAGATTCAAATAAGTTATAATAGTTGGGCAAATTCCGAAACAGGCAGAGCAATGTTTGTACGTGAAGCACTGATAAATTACGTAATTTAATAATTTGAGCTACGATCAATATTTTGGTAAGAGAAACATATCCAGGGTTGGGATATGCAACATTCCAAACAGACAATTAATGGCCAGGATGTAAATAAGGGAATTGAATTGGGGTTTTACGGCGCATCTACACAAGAAAGGTTATATGGCGCCAAACAGGGACGAACATGCCAGTCTCATCCTCCATTTACATCTAGATAAAATATGGTAAATGGGCCTAGAACCTTCTAACCTGCAGAACTGCAGAGTTGCTGCAAATTCTATTGTAGACACTCCATTTACGATGGAGTCACGTTTCCACATTTGCAAATGCGGTGTCATGAATAAAACCTTGAATGAGCATGATAAAAAAAATATGTCAAAATGAACATGATGGGGTTGGGGGGAAGTGGGTGAGGGAGGGAGGTAGGGATCCTATCCCTCTTCCTCTAGCGGGATTTGCTAGAGGCAGAGTGATAGAAAAATTGATGTATATACATGGTTGGTATATTTGAATAGCAGTACAATGTTTTGCCGTCACACTATTGTTACAGATGTGTACGGTGTCCTGTTAGGGCCATCTTACCATCGCATCTTACCATCGCTGGGTCGATGGTCGATGGAAAGATGCGATGTTCGTCGATGGTAAGATGCGATGGTAAGATGCGATGGTCGATGGTAAGATGCATGGCCGATGGTCCATCGCATCTTACCATCGACCATCGCATCTTACCATCGCATCTTACCATCGACCATCGCATCTTACCATCGACGGTAAGATACGATGGTCGATGGTAAGATGCGATGGTAAGATGCGATGGTCGATGGTAATATGCGATGGCCGATGGTAAGATGCGATGGTCGATGGTAAGATGCGATGGACCATCGACCAACGCATCTTACCATCGACCATCGCATCTTACCATCGCATCTTACCATCAACCATCGCATCTTACCGTCGACCTAGGTTCTTTTGTTATTGTTTTGTTGTAATTTTTGTGGGGAGGGAAGTGGAAGAGACACGTTTAGGGTGTTGAAGTGGTGTGTGTGTGTGTGTGGTGGTGGATGGGAAGGGGGTGTTGAGGTGGTGTGTGGAGTGTGTGTGGTGGAGGGTGTGGGAGGGTGGGGGTGGGGGGTCACACACTTGGAAAACAATGACCGATTATTGGAAAAACCTAATGTAAGGGATATATAGTACTCAAAGTTTGCTAAGCACAAAACCTTTTTCGCACGTTCACCCAGATATGGCGCTATTTTGTAGGGTTATTGCAAAAATCTACAAGAAAATTGTTTACTAATCAATCTTTGACAATAAAATAATGAACTTCACACAAATTAATGGTAAAATAAAATTAATTGTTGAGTTTTATGTTGTTGGTAAAAACAGTCATAAAATGTCGAATTGAAATCGTCTAATGTAATGTTATTTTATATTGTGAAGTATTTTAAATCGTCGGCATGACTTAGGTTGATCTTATCTCCCATTTAGTTAAAACATACTATTTCACATTTAAAAATACAAATAAGGTAAAGAGCAAGATTAAACATTACAAAATAACTGTTATGGTTCTCAAGTTATAAAAACTGCTAAAACAATCGACAATTTCCATGCCATTATAAAGATATGGGGAACCAAAGTTTACAATTTGTGAAATTACCTCCCTTTACATTGAATAAGAGCGAAATTATAATTTCTGTAAAACATGTATATTATTACCACATGTTGCTATTGTTTTCGCACATTTCTTTTGAGACTTATTCCCTTAATATAACTGATAATTATGTAAATTATATTGCACATGACCGCTTCTACACATATCGTAGATTCTGGTCAACGGGATTTATATGTTATTTACTTGCTAAACTTATTTTTATCAGTATATAATGACAAATGGGTTGGGTAACGGGCTGCATATCGGATCTGCCTCTTGCTACCTTACCGCAACACACAATAATTCATGTATACCATAGAATATATAAATCTAGATAAATCTAGATAATTTGAAGATTTAAACTAAACATATTGTAACGAAACAAAACAAAATTTATGCTACATATTTATACGCAAAACATGCACTTTTTAAACAAGTAGTAATATATAGAGGACATTTGTTGTTTTTTAGTGAATGATAGATTTTATTTCATCGAAAAGTGAGAAAACTTTATTTCTCGAATGCGAAGTATGAGTGAAAATATAAAAGTGTTCTCACTTCGAGATGAAATAAATAGAGGTTCTTACATGAGTGCTCATTCATTATTGAATTTATTAAACGAGTTGGCAAAATGATATAATACGAGGCTCTTGCCGAGAATTATATCATTTTTGTTAACGAGTTTAATAAATTCAATAATGAATGATAACGAATGTTAGATTCTATTTATCACATAACTTATAACGTCACATTACGTCAGAAAACGTACATTAACGTGACGTCCATGACGTCATTAACGTTATGTTATACCACTAGTGAAATATCGAAAATATTGAATGGTGTTATTACACTCCCACACCGCATGTTATGTGATAAAATATTTTATTCACGACAAAACAACAAATTTTCTTCTTATTTTATGATTTTACAAACAATTTTGAAGA
The DNA here is from genome assembly GCA_037043455.1 of Cyrtodaria siliqua. Classification (NCBI taxonomy): domain Eukaryota; kingdom Metazoa; phylum Mollusca; class Bivalvia; order Adapedonta; family Hiatellidae; genus Cyrtodaria; species Cyrtodaria siliqua. The sequence continues at coordinate 266,726 of JAWPHD010002218.1, forward strand.
GAAGTAATGCGGGGGAAGTTGTTTTTTTTTTTTTTTTTTTTAAAACAGTAGTCCCGGCAGCTACTGTGAAAATACAACTTGTGCAAAAATACAGATAAAGTGGCCCGATGTACTTCCAAGCTATTATTGAGTACTCACGTAAATGATAGTAGTTTAAAGAAGTAACACACATATATATATACATGACAAAGAACATACTTCAGTAATTGGTGGTCATTAGATTTTATTTTTGTCAAAACGAAATTACAAGACTAACCATTAACCCGCTAAGCACGACTATAATAGCCTTTGCGTCCATTGTAAACCCAGATCAATAATGTCCGGCTGCTGATCGTTTATTTTCACCAAAAACACCCCTTTGTCACATAAATGGAATGGTCTTAATTCAAAGAAAGAAAGAAGAGGGTTAAGGGTTAATCAGACCTAAAGCTGAATTTCATGTACAGGGTTTATGAAATTATTCTTACAATTTGGAGATATCTTACGCCATATACTGAACAAAAAATGTTTAGGACGACTTTAAGGGACATATACTTAACAAAAAAGTTTAGCACGACTTTTAAGGGACATAGATTAAATATGAGAATTAATATAATTGTTTGAAGATATTAGAACAAATAGGTAAGGATGTGAGTTTCAAAATAGTGTGTTATTGTCTTCTTTTCTAAGGGAAGTATCAGAATTACCTCCCATATATTAAAAACAACTTATTTCATTATACAAACGTATTACTTTGAACACAGTTATCGTTTGGCATTGGCAAGAATTGCCCATTCTGTCATTGTTTAAAAACCGTTGAAATACGTTCAGAAACGATTGTTATTCTCACACAAATACATTCAAATTTCGTAATTTTAAAATTACCTCCCTTCTCATTGAAATGAGAACGATTTTTGATATCTACAAAAGGATTTTCCCATCATATTTGCTTTATTTTTCTCACCGATGGTGTTTACAAATGACTAGTAGATTTATTATTGGTCATATCCATGTCACTTTATCATTGAACCTATTTTTAATGATAACAAATCACATTCATACATCCAACTTCAGGCTCTCATTTTGCCATTGATTTAGCTTGACGGGCATTTGTTGATCTATCATTCTTTATTTTTAAATAGTTTTACCAATACATTTTACTTTAAACCCTAACAGACACGGCTCTGTATCTCGTCTATGGAAATGGTATGCATTTTATGTGCTAAATTTTGCATTTTATGTGCTAGATTTATTTTGCTCAGTGTATATATATGATTACATTCTCATTTGAGAATCATATTCATAGGAGAGACATAGGATTCTTATATGAATGTTAGATACATTCGTTTTTAAAATACACACACATTTCCATATAATTTTCATGAAACAATCATCTGTCAATTTTTATATAATTCTATGATGATATGGTTATATGATTTTATATGATACTTATATGATACTTATATGATTGGTTTTATATCAGAATAATATACTGCTCCTTTTATATAATCATATAATAGGTATCATATGAAAATCATGTAAGAATCATAAGGTACTTATAAGTGGCACACTTGATAGTACACAATATTAATATGTATTGTTATGTAATACTTAACATTTTCATATCTTAAAAACACTTGTTACTAAAGAATAGCGCATTTCATGTGTGGCATTGTTAGATTAATATAACATTGTAATTGATAAACATGATTCTAAGTAATATTTATAGTAACACTGTCATAACGCTATTGATATATTAGAAATGTTTGTTATAAAATTGTTTAAAATTGTGCTCAAGAGTAATATATGACTTATTGCATAAT